>VNJR01005507.1:0-22760 GCA_008042585.1 Drosophila punjabiensis
ACTCTCACAAATGTTCTCCATGTGGAGTGGCACTCGCCACTCCGTGGTTTTAGGCAAGATCCACGTCAGGCTCGTTCCACGTCTTTTCCGCAACTCTCCTTTAACTTGCTCCATGCGGAGTGGCCCTCGCCACTCCGTTTTGCACAAAACACGTCTGTCTCTCCTGACGATCTGTTCACTTCTCTCCCGACTTTTTGCATTGCCAAGTTCTCGTGGCTTCACTTAGAAACTTCTCGAAGTTTCTCAGATCTCGTTTCCTCTCGCTCATTCCTTAGGGCGCGTGCCAATTTTCGGGGGTTGATTGTATGGCGTGATCGCGTCCTTTCTCGCTTACTCCTACATACTTTGTCTGTCAGGTGACCGCTGCTCGTGGTGAGTTTCGTTGTTAGGCTTGTGTGTGTGTGTCCGTGTGCTTCGAGCTTTTCAAGCTAGCGATGGTAGTTTTGCGGTGGCTTAGCTTAACTATCGTATATGGCTGCGCAGCCTTAAATCTATTTATGTTAAATTTTAGTAACTAGGATTTAGATTTAGTTTTGGCCCTACACGTAAATCAATATTATTAATTACACCAGATTATTAAATGCTATTTTCCTATTGTTTACATTATTATTCCCTATTATTTATATTGCTATATTATTATGTATTATTTACATATTTATTTGTGGGGAGCCGGCAGGTTCCTCACAAGAGGAAAAAACTTTTTTACTTTTAAAGTTGTGTGTCTCTCGCTTTAGCAAAATCAAAATTGAAATTTCGTTCAAAATTTGTTGACGGGCTCGTACACACATACACACAAGCCCCACTTACACCTATGCACTGTGTACACAATAAATGAAAGCTAAAAATAAAACAAATACCTGTCTCCCTTTTTCCCCTTGCCTACAAGCGTAGGGCAGGCAAAGCATAGTAGATGCCCTCTCTCTTTGATAGTAATAATGCTCTGAAAAATATTCAGCGTGGCATTTTGAATGACAAATTTCGGATCAGTCAAATCTTTGAGATTCTATTCCTTTAATTCGTCGTCGTGCAGCCAAGCATCCCGAAAATTTTGCTTATACAAATTTTCGTCATCTTTACCGCCACATTTCAGCAAAAAGTGATCAAAGTTGCCCATATAATCGAACCACTAGTTAAATACTAGTTCAGATAATTTCATGAACCATTATAACGTTCTTTTTACACTATCGTGCGTTACCTATCGTTATCGGAGAAAACGCAAAACGCAGAATGGGTGTTTCTACTGGAAAAAGTTGCGTTATTGGGTTTGTTTGACAGCTAGTTGTCGGTATTTATTTGAAAGTTAAAAAATTACGGCAAATGAGCAATTCGAACAACGACGAAAGCCTGAAAGCCTCAGCACTGGAACATAGTAAAGAAACGTAGATGAAGGCATTGGTTCGGCCGCCATGTCTCCAGGAACTTTTGAGGAGCTAAAAAACTTGGAGCCCCATCGCACAGTGGTTGGGCTTGTATGGAGACGCGGCCAAAAATACTTCTAGTAGACATATCGCTATGAAATTAATACCAAAAATCAAGAAAAATATTCTAAGTACACAGATAAAAAATTGGGTATATAGGCCGTCTATATCATATAGCTGCCATAGGAACGGTCGGTTAAAAATCAACATTTAGTATAAAACTTTTTTGTTTTTCAAGATATCTAAACCAATCTTACAGATTATGTGTCTTGTACATATATATATATTCTTACTAAATTTGGTTAGAATCAGAGAACTATATCTTATAGCTGCCATACGAAATTTTGGTGCAATTAAAAAAAAATATAAAATTAAAATAATAAAAACTATTAATAAATGAATAATAAGATTTTAAAAGTTAAACATAAGCATGACACACGAAAACAGAGCAACAGCACTAGTAAATAAACGGCAAAATCGGACCCTAAAAAAGGTAAAGACGGTGTTAGTATTTGTACGATTTTAGGCGCATCGGCAAATTTCGGCAGGAAATTTTTACACATTTATTACCTTAAAAGTCCAATAAATACATTGGCATACAAACCAATTGTGGATTTTTGTGGGGTCACAACTAAAACCTTAGCTAAACATGAAAAAGTTGTTCAAAATATAGACAAAAAACATGTATTTTTTAAATAATTATAATAATGGAAATAATTATTATTAATATATCAAATTATATCTCATTTTGAAGAAAATACCTTGAAGTTCAATCTCCATTACAAAAAAATTTAACTTGCACTCGTAAATAATGACCTGACCACTTTAAAGTTCGATTTTGTTTTGAAAAATTCGCGAAGCGCGCAGCTGCGCTTTGCACATTACCAATTGTTTCCATCTTCTATTCTATTTTTAGAAAGTCCCGTTCGATTTAAAAACAAATCTGGTTTGCCATGAAGAAGCTGGGACATTTTAAAGGCGATTTGTTTACTTTTCGTACATTTTTGTTGTTATGAATTTTTTTATTTTTGGCCTATGGGCGCAACCACTGTGCATCGCAGCGATGGGTTTAACGGCTTCCAAATCTTCTCAAGCAAGATTCTCCTAGTCATCTAACTTTTTCTTTGGAGTAGCGAATTGGAATTGCTCCTTGGGATTCCCTGCGGAATACCGCATCGTAGCGAGTCTTTTCGGCGGTTACAGGGCAATATTGCGCCAGACTTTATCAAAGTTTTGCTGTGGAACTATCAAAACTCTTGGTGAGGAATATAAATCTGATTTCCTCACCAAAGAGAAGGTCACGGTAGCCGTAAAGGATTAAGAATACGTTGCCTTTCTAGCTGGAAATACTTAATAAAAACTTGTTGATTGTGTATTAACTTTAAAAATTATTATTATTTTTTAAATTTAAACAAACGCTAATTTGTAAGCGCTTCCAAAAATGTTTTCATGAGGTTCTGGAAAGAGGCCACCTTATAGATGGACATCTTCCCAAATCTTTCCACATTTTTAGTCCATAGCTAGAGCAGTGTTTAAAAAACTGTGGTAAGTTTCATTTCGCATGATTTTGATTCTGCTTCTGCTTCTGAACAAATCAGAAGTCGTAGTCAAAGGATAGTCAAAAATCAAACAGCGACCAAAATCAAAAATCAGCAGCAGTTGCCGCTTTTCGTTTTCTTGCTTTTCGCTTTGCTGTTGCTTTCGTCGTAGACGTAAGTCGATGCTGTGGCACGCGTCGACTTTCGGAAGTCGTCGGCAGCTACAGTCGCATAAGTCGCTGCATTCGACTTTTTGCTACTTTTGATTTTGGTAGCTGTTGCTTTCGATCAGCAGCGTAAGTCAAAATTAGCAAGAATATGCAGATCGTGGAAGTCGCTCGTAGCCGCCGTCGCTCTGCTTTGCTTCTTTTGATTTTACTTGTAGTTAGTTTGCTGCGGGACTCACACGTATTTAGCCATGGCTCCAAGTGAAGTGTGGAAGTATTTCGAAAATAAGGCAGACGAGGGTTTAGCAATATGCAATGTATGCAATAACTCTCTTAAAAACAATAGACTTTCGAATTTAAAAACACACTTAATAAAACAACACAAAATTAATTTAAACGTGCAAAATCTGGAAAATATTGAAACGTCATCCACGAGTTCCTTAATAAAAACAATCAGAAAAAAAAAATTAGAATAGAAGTTAATAAAAAACAACTAATAAGTTAAATCCCAGCTTTTTGGGTGTGGCCATTGACACCTTGCCACTGTTTGAAAATGAAAATAAATGAGTTTATTTACACTCAAACTGTTTTTATGTTTTTATTTTAATTAATTTTGTTTTTATTGATATTCAATTACTCCCATTTTTGATTTATTGTGTTATTTTTCGTAAAGATTAAAAAATAAGATAAAAAACATGAATAAAAAAGTACAAGAAGTACGAAATAATTAATTGCCAAAAAATTAATCAAACTAATAGGTCATAAAAAAATGTCGCGACAGTCGAAAACAACAGGCGACACCACGATCTGCATATTCTTGCTAATTTTGACTTACGCTGCTGATCGAAAGCAACAGCTACCAAAATCAAAAGTAGCAAAAAGTCGAATGCAGCGACTTATGCGACTGTAGCTGCCGACGACTTCCGAAAGTCGACGCGTGCCACAGCATCGACTTACGTCTACGACGAAAGCAACAGCAAAGCGAAAAGCAAGAAAACGAAAAGCGGCAACTGCTGCTGATTTTTGATTTTGGTCGCTGTTTGATTTTTGACTATGCTTTGACTGCGACTTCTGATTTGTTCAGAAGCAGAAGCAGAATGATTTTTTTCATTTTATTATATCGCTCGAAGTTGAAGTAGTGAAAAGCACAAATATTGCGACTTATGCTAATTCGACTGCAGTTTTTTAAACACTGAGCTAGAGAAGTGAATCAAGGCAGCTTTGCTTCACCTGTCAGTTGCTAAGGCTTTTTTATAAGATATGGTGGTGAAACTTGTTCGATAGTCCGAATATCGATAAAAACTAGTTGTTATCGTAACAATCGTAACTTGGACGCAACTTGGATGTAACTTTTTCCCACCACTAGCCCCCTATACAAAGTCTATGTAAAAAATACTGAGTTTGCTCTGAAACGCCATAACGCAGCCTTGTGAAAATAAGGCCTTAATAGTAATTAGATCACTGAATATAAAAAAATCAAAAACAAAAGTCCAAAGAAACTAAAATTGCAAAAATATAAAATAAAAATTGCTAGATTTGTGGTCTGCTCTGTGATCAGCTCTGCTCTCCGTTCTGGCTACATAGTTTCGATGTCCGGCGCTCCTTAAAATGGTCGGGAATTAAAATAATGAGTGTTCTAAAACTTTTAGTATGACGAAAATCACTGTCGCTGATTCGGGGGGAGGAGGTGAAAATACTCTTCTACTCCTTAGCAGCTTATCCTTGCACCGACGTGTAGACAGATACCTTATCCGGATTGGGTAAATTCCCTCTCGGTCCAGTAGTTTTCTGTTCCTGATTAAGTTATCTAACGGGAATATGTTTAGAATGACTTTCAGGGTTGCTGCGGGGAATGACCTTAGTTCTAGTAACCTAGTGCTATATAGGTCTTACAACTGCTGGGTGAAGCCGTATAATCATCTTAGATTAATTGCACAGTATCTTCCGAACATCTTTCTGCAATGCAATATGTCCGTCGGTCGATATCAATGTCATTCTTTCAGAGAAGGACTGTAAGATTGCATAAAGCGTTTGAGGTGTGCTTCAGGTTTGTCTGCACGACGTTGTCATCAATGTTCAAGCTATGCAACAGCTTTTTGGTATCTGCAACGGCAAGACTAGGAAGACTTTTTTGTAGGTCTTCCTAATGCCGTAAAATGTCTGAGAAGTCAATAGAGGGTGTCTGTTTCGAAAAGTTGTCCTTTAAAATTTCCGCCTGCTTGGTCTTGACCATCTCCTATTTATGTATTAGCAGGCGCCTATCGTTGTTTAACCCACCCACCACTGCCATGTCAAGGCTGTCTCTAACCAACTTAGTGAATTTCTTCCCCAGCCTTACTGAATGATATCGGTTTCGGGAATCTCGAGTCCGTTTCTATTTTCGGAGCGCTCTCATTCACCTTCTGTGAGCAATTGAGTACTCTCTTCGTATCGCTCGTACTTCTCGACAACAGCTTTGTCTGATAAAAATGAAAATGGCCTTACTAGAGTGTACCTTACTCTGTTAGTGGGCCCACGGCTTTGACTTTCCGTTTTGAGATAAGGTGTGATGGTGTGTGACACGCTTGCCTTGTCGGTAACGGAGTAAGTTTGCAGGAGGTACCACGCGGAAGAGACGGAGGACCCCCGCCGGAGAGAGAATCTATTAGATGCACTTGTAAAGCTAAGGAGTATATATCACCAAAAATTATGAGAGAGAGTATAAATTCGGGAATTCGGGGACCTTTAAGTCGTCCACAAAGCACAGAGAGTTCAGAATGGGTCCCACCCGAGAGAGAGAGAAAGAGAGAGAGAGAGAAATAGAGAGCGAGCGAGAGAGAGAGAGAGAGTTATATTTCCAAGTGTTCCGTTATTAGACAGGCCTGTTCCAGTTTATACTTCCGCAAAATCTACTAGGATTCGGATTTCCCAAACCTGTCCTTGTTTTCACTTTCGAAAAAGCCCCACTGATTCACATATATTTCTGTAAAGTACCTCTTAAAGTCCCGAGCGAAACCGCTAGGAAACTTCCCGACTGACATTGAGCAGGCGGATTTTGAACCGCAAGATTAGGAAAGACCACTTTTCAAATACTATGTAATTTACAGATGTTAATTGTATTTTATTCTCTGATGTGGTAGGAACATTACTGCATAACTGAATTGGCTAAAGATAACAAACTAGATTTAAAAATGATTGTTTTGTTATTGCACCGCAGAAAAGGTTGATTTTCACCATTCTCAATATTGCAAACCCGCAGCCCCTGTTCTAGTTTCCGAACAGAAATGTCCAAACTGAGAGGGAAATTATCATGATTATCAACATTCCAAATAAAGGAAGAATATAATTTTGGGCGAACGCTTTAATTTATGTATTGATAAAAAATATATATATAGATTATAAATAAATACAAAATTATAACCGTATTATAAAATGTGTTAAGCTTTGTAAACGCTTTTTTTTTGTAAAAGTAGCTAATCTATATTTTACTTATGAACATGCACCTGTTTACCTATAAATATTTATTTTTTTTTAATTCTAGTGTCAGAAGTGTAATGTACAAATATCTGGAAAAGGAAAACGAATTAAACTTTCACAAAATTTTTAATGAAGTTTTGGGTATGTACTTCTTGTTTTATTGAACTTTATTAAATATTTTCTTTCAGGTTACTTGCTTTTTAAAGATTTTTGTGAGAACGATTCTGATGAACCTATTCAGCAATTAAAATTTTATGAACAGGTGAATCCTTATTCATATAAATATTTCTAAAACATATCTTATTGGAATTAATATTTTAGATTAAAACATTTGAAAAAACAGAATGTTATGACGAGCGTAAAAAGTTGGCAAGGGAAATTTATGATAATTTTATAATGGAAGAAATGCTATCACACACATATGTAAGTAGAATTAGTTTTAATTACAATTATATATATATATATATATATATATATATATATATATATATATACATATATATATGCATTAATAATATATAAGTAAAATATTTTAATTACTAGGAATACTCAAAAGATGCTGTAGCAAGTGTTCAAAAATATTTGCTAAAAAATGAGGTTCCGGTTAACTTATTTGAAGTAAGTATTTTTTATCTTCTCAGTATCTTTGAAGTAGGAATTTTTTTATCTTTTCATGGTTGTAATATTTTTGTAATAGTAAGTTTTAAGCGCGTAACGCAAGCATTTATTTGTATACCTTTGCAGAGTAGAAACGATAGATAGACAGACATACTTAGATCGACTCGGCTGTTGATGCTGATCAAATGGTCAAGGATTCCATTATTATAAAAATCGCTAACATCATATCTTGCAGTAATATTTTTCTTTTTACATGCAAGGTCACTAATTTTCGTACTTCGTCATTATTAATGAATTCATATACGTTGAGTTTTGAAGCTTTTTCTATAGATTGCTTACGCAAAAATATTTCTTTCTCTCCTGCGCAGGATTTTTGTCTACTTTGGAATCTTGTAGTGACTTTATACCTCCCGTGGTATTTTGTAGTTCGTTAATGGTTATTCTTAATAACTCAACAGCTACATAATTGTTTTTATCCTTCAGATATGCGACTATAAAGTTATATTCCTCAAGTTCAAGTGTTATTCGCGTAAGGTTTGTGCTTGGATTTATCATAGAAAACAGATAGGTATATGAGTGGTCTTTGATCAGTTTTGACAGTGAAGTGACTACCATAAACATACGGTCTTAGATAAGTTATTGCTTGTTCTGTTGTCTTTTATTACTCTCTCCCTTAGTAAACGATTTTGATGCATATGCAACTGGAAGTTGGAGTCCATTTTTGGGTTGAGTTGACACTGCTCTGCATGCTTGCTTACTTGTATCCGTTATTATGCAAAATGCTTTGCTTAACAGAGGGTATTGTTATAAATTTGGATTTATTAGTGGCGATTAAAGGTGTTCGAATGCATGCTGCCAATCAGCTGTCCATTAAAATTTTAAATTCTTGTTGTGTGTGATTTAAATAACTATCAAAATTCTTAATAAAAGGTCTATAATACAGTCGAATCCCGATAATTCGTACCCCGGTAAATCGAAAATCGCGATAATTCGTATAAAATTCTGTCCCCTTGAAAAAAACTCGTTAATTCGTAAAAATTCCATACATTTTGGTCCCCTCGTTAATTCGTAGTATTTGGCGCAACGCAAAGAATATTGAACCTCTTATAAATCGTAATTTTGTTTCGTAACCTCTTATAAATCGTAATGCGATGCGAAATTTTTTGTAGTTAAATCACCGCTAGATTTTGCAGACAGCTATGCCGCCTTTATGTCGCTATGCATTATGAATTTTGTGTTTCTCTCGCTGTTTTCGTTTAGTTTGCTGATTTTTATAATTTAATGTTTCTGCTTAATTGTTTAATTTTTTGTTATAATAATTTTATGTTATTGTTTAATTTTCCTTTAATTTGAAAAACGTACAAATGAATGTGCATACTAATAATGTTTGTTTAATTTTAATAAAATTAAATACATATGTAAACATGACGTGAAATGTAAAAACCCCGTTTATTCGAATTTTTCATTATTGAGCCCCGTTAAATAGAAATCTCGATAAATCGAATTCCCGTCTAATTCTAAAAAAAATTCATCCCCTTGCCATTTCGAATTATCGGGACTCGACTGTAATTGCAAAATGCAACAAATCTTCTAGCGCTGTTCGCATAATGTCGGATTGGATAGTTTTTTATGACGTAGTATTAGTCAGGCAAGATTCTTTTGTCAGTGCTTTTATGTTAGAAAAGTGACATCAAGCATAAAAAATAAGCATTTTTCAGGATGTAACTTCAGGTTGTATTGCCTTCTGTTCACGCCAGAAGGCGGCACCCTGTATCCCCTCTGCCCACAGAGCTTCCAAAAGCTCGCCCGCTCTTTAGCTCTCGTCTTTCCGATAGCGTATTGTCATAATTCCGACCTCCCTACGCTGGCAGTCGCTCGCCCAAGTTACAGTCCAGTGACGGAGGAAATAGAGGAAATAATCAAAACGACTTTTTTGTAGGGATAACAAAATAAGAATAAATATTTATTACAAAAGTATGTATGAGGTGTCAGTATGATTATATGTCAGAGTGTAAGTATGAGTTTACGAGGATGTATGTATTCGTCAGAGTTGCATGTTGGCGATGTTATTGTTGTTGCACCAGGCTTGAAGCTGCCGGATCTGCTTTGTTGCCATGTGGCCAGAGAGTTAACTCCTCCCCCCCAGTCCGAAAGAAGGCCATAGAGGGGGAATGACCGGATCGGAGAAAAGTGGCTCAGCGACGTGTTGTTGGTGTAAGCCACGAACTCCGACGATTTTAAAACAGTTTTCATAATTTTTTGTTTGTGTAGTTTTTGACCTCTAGTTGTTAGCAAGGTGACGCCATTGTCTCTATCTACTTTCTGTTGTGAAAATCTCGGTGTTATCTTGTTCCTACGGTTTTCTTTCCTAAATACTATATCATTGGGTTCGACTTGCACTGGTATCTCTCTCCTCATTTAATTTAGCCAACCTTTTGTCTGTGTTTGCGTTTAAGTGTTATTGTACTTTTGGGTATATGTCTTTTCTGAATTTGTTTAATTTCTTAAGGTAGTCTTGGTGATTGTCGAATGTTATTGATTTGTTGAATATGTGAGTTCTTCCGTGGAAGAGCTCGAAAGGGGTATAGGAAGTGCTGGAGTGTATTGCATTGTTATATGTTGCAACTGCTTCATTGAGTATTTAGTTATGCCCGCATTCTAGGCGTGCTTCCTTTCGTTTGGTCATGATTAAGGTGGAATGCAGTCTTTCTACAGAAGCGTTGCCGGTTGATTGTTGGAATGAGGTTGTATGAGCTGTAATTTGGAATTGGGTTTGGAGATCGTTGAATAGACTGCCCGAAAATTCCGCGCCCTGGTCGAAAATTGTTTTTTTTTTTGGTGCACCGTTATGACTTATGAATTGTAATAGGGCATCGGCGACTTTTATTGAGTTCCTATTGCTAACAGGGTAGGCACCGTTATGACTTATGAATTGTAAAAGGGCATCGGCGACTTTTATTGAGTTCCTATTGCTAACAGGGTAGGCTTGAGCTAGCTTCGAGAATTTGTCGATAATGGTTAGGTTACAAGTATTATTAATGGAATAAATGTCTATATGCACGACAGCCAATGGTCCTTCTGGGGCGGTTGGTGTATGCATCAATGGTCTATGGGGGTGTCTATCGTACTTGAGGGTTAAGCAGGTATCGCAGTTTTTTATAATTTTTTTGTGATTATGTCTTTTAAATGCGGGAAATAAATGTCTCTTTTTTAATGGTTGTTTGGTTTTTAGGACTCTTCTATTATTTTAAAAATATCGTCCGGTGCTAATATGCCGAATGTTTTATTCGGTTTCAGGATTGTTTGAAGGGTATTTGTAACAGAGTCGAAGGTATGCACGAGTTCCGTGATTATGTGTCTTATTTTATGGACAAATGGTGTTTCCACTTGTCTTGAAGTTGTTGATCCGATTCGGAATATTATTTGACTATTGAAGTGATTTAGTGGTTGGGAAGCGATAGATATAATTTCTGGGACTTCGTCTTTTGCCTGGATAGAATAGTTTTCTATCGAAGTAGTTTTGGATTTTGGCCTTTCAGATTTTCTAGCCAGATTAATGGCTTATGGTCCGTAACTATTTTGAATCTACGCCCGAAGAGGTATGGTCTAAAGTGACTTACAGACCAAATAATAGCAAGCATTTCCTTCTCTATCGTAGAATAGCGTATTTTCGTGTCCGATAGTGTCCTGCTAGCGAAAGATATGGGTATGTCATTAGTGTCTGGGCCTTGTGACAACACAGAGCCTATCGCATAATTATTTGCGTCTGTGGTCAACGTGAACGGCTTGTTAAAATTGGGTATATGAGGTAGGATTATTACAAAGAAGATCTTATGACGTTTCGACTACTTGTTTAAATTCATCGTCTTTTATTATAGATTTATTTCCTTTTAACTGTCTTGTTATGGGTTTAGTTATTTTCGCGAAGTCCTTTATAAATTTCCTGTAGTACCCTGTTAGTCCTAAAAAAGACTTAATTTTTCTAGTTGTTTTGTTTCTTAAAAAGCTCCACTTTCTCGGTTGGATTTTTAGATTTGCGTTTTGTAGTTTTGTGAATACGGATTGAATATCCGTATATGTTTCTGGAGTGAGGGTGAGAGTACTATTATGTCGTCGAAATTTACCAGGCAGACGTTACCGACTAATTCACCCAAGACGTTGTCCATAACGCGTTGGAACGTGGCAGGAGCGTTCTTAAAAACGAAGGGCATCCTCGTGAACTCATAATTCCCATTTTCGACGGTGAATGCCGTCTTGTTTGCGTCGCGTGGGTTCATTTGAGTTTGGTGAAAGCCACTGCAATTTTCGGAATAGGATATCTATCAGAAACAGTTTTCTCATTTAATTTCCGAAAATCGATTACAAAACGCCACTTTTTTTATATTATATATATATATATATTATCTGTTGTTGGTATAGAGTGTTTGACGGCGTTAGAGAACGTTAGTTGACTGTTTTCGTCGTGGAAGAGTCTTTTAAATGTCTTGCATAGTTTGAGTATTTGTTGTTTTTCCTCATTGTTGAGGTGTTTTGTCTGAATATTTAATTGTTGATCGTCCGGTCGTTCTGTATCTGTTGCTGCGGACATGCAGTTTAAGAATTGGTGGGTTCGTGGAGAGAACTCTTCTGCCTGCAACGGTTCTTCGAGGTAAAGTGTTTGGACCTGGTCTGAGTTATTGCAGACTTCGAAATAGGCAGATCCTGCGACTGCGGTGCATAAGCCGCCTGTTATGGATATTTGATTATCCAAATTCGTGGTTTCATATATAAAGTCTTCTTGCATAAAGTTTACTTTGAGCGGTAGTCGCATTTTGGTATTTTGTGGTAGAATATGTAATATGTCTAAAGGGTTTGATCTTGTAAGGATTGGGATGGCGGTTTGTGGTGTTTCTAGTATGGAGTCGCCAAAGTTTATTTTTGCATTTAGGCCGGATAGGAAATCCATGCCTGGGAGACCATTGAAGTGGGGGTGAAAATTGAATAGTAAGAACTTTAAATTTGAATTTTTTTTTAATTGTTTGAAATGTATTATATCTGTACATTCCTGAATTTTAAATGTACTGAGTACAGTGTGGATATTGATATCAGAGGTTAGTTTTTTGATGTGATCTGCATTAATAAGTGCTGGATTTATGAATGAATATGTTGATCCAGTGTCTATTAGGAATTTTAGAGGGTTTGGTGTCATGAAATTTGGTAAATGTAAAACAAATGTCATGGAACATCCGTGAGTCTTCTTGCTTATGTACCCCACTGGCTATCCGAGGCTTCTAGTAAAAAATTTGAATCATCGTTGATGTTACATATAGGAGCGCTTGGATTATGGTAGTTCCTGTCTTGACGGTTTAGGGTCTAATCTGATTTGTCATTGTTGTGGAAGGGGTTTTGCCCAAAGTTTGTCTATCGTGTCGACCATTACTATCGTTATGGGAATTCTGTTGACGGGAAAAGCGTCTATTATTATTGCCATTAAAGATTTGTTGTCGCTGTATAAAGCCACTATTATTGTCATTCTTGGTGTTATCATGTCGTGGTACATGACGAGCGTTGTTGCCATTATAGTTCTGTTGACGTAGTATGTTGCGGCTATTGTAGTTGGTTGGTTGGTTGTCCTCTCGCGTTAGTAGGTGGGTAGTTGATGCACAAGGGCTAGTCGTTGGTGCAGATTTAAGCTTGTGCTTGTAGGAATAGATGTATTGCTAATGGTGGGACTTAGTAGCCCTGGTACGTTACCAGAATCCATAGCGTTGGTGGAGTTATTGAAGTGTAGTGTTGCTGGGTTTCCTTCTCTTTTGTTGTTTTAATGGATGTAAACGGCTTCAACTGTAATGTATTGATTAAGTAAATATTCAATAATATTTATTTTAGAGGTTAGTGAACATGTGACAGCAATAGATGTTAAGTTGTTTGTGGATTGTTCTATTATATCTATTTTGTTGTTTTTTCTTATTTTTCTTATTTTTATTTTATTTACATTTTTCTTAATTTCGTCTTATTGCCTATGCTTATGTAAAAAAAAAATAATAAAAAATAAATAAAAAAAATCTACTGTGTACAAGCCAACGCGGCATCATGTGTCGCTCCGCCACTCAGCACATTAATTCATTACATAGGCCAAAATAAAAAAAAAAAAAGTATTACAAAAAATGTAAAAAAATGTCGAGTAGTACAAATTTGTCTTTGCAATGACCAATCAGTTTTATTTTTTTTTTAGAAATCAAATGGGACTTAATGGGACTAAAAAAAAATATTTAAAAGCACAAACACGTTTTCATTTTTAAAGCGACTCGGAGCGCTGCAAAATATTGCAAAGCCTATTTCCAAATTTAAATTATTTTCAATAGATTTTAAAGTTAAGTTTACTTATTATATTTTTTTTTAATTAAATCAAAGTATGTATATTAGCTCTCGGTAATGCACAGTGACACAGCAAGAAGTTCACAAGCGAAGGCAACACAAACACAAACATGCTTACATTTTCAGAAGGGAATAATATAACTGTGTGTGATTTTTTATGTTTTGTGTAATATTTGTGCACTTATAATTTTTTCATTTGTTTATTTTTTATTCTTGTTTTTATATATTTTAATAATAGTAACTTTGCGTTAATGTAAATTGATAAATGAAAACGATCCCGGTGCCTTAACAGCGAATGTTGTACACATATACGGAGGTTAATCACACAACTTACATGTATTTTGTGTAAACCACTGTGTACGGATGGTCCCGGTGCTTTGTCGGTGGTTGATGTGCACGTTGGTGTATAGGTGATGTCAGGTTAGGTGGATGCTTCCTGCGGAGCAAGATTTGGTCACAAGTTTAATGTTCGACGTCTATTTGCTTAATGTCATTTTCTTGTGTGTAATGTGATTCGTCACTTTGCGTCAGCTTCAAAGCTACAAAACAAATAGCATTGCCATACTAGCTTATTATTCCCTTCAAACTAGCTTATGGTGTCCCCAAAATCTGACAACGATGCCAGGATACCATCGCTTCATAACCACACAACTACAAAACCACAAAGACCAATCGTAATACAGCCACACACTCTCTCATAGCAACCAAGTGCTTCCTGACACACACACGGCTACCACGCACAGTAGTTTGAGATGTCCAATTTTTTTGTCTACCATTTTTTGTTGGTTTCTTTTTATGAGCTTCTGTGTATTGATGATCCCGGTGCCTTATCAGCGATTAATGTACACATATACGGTCATCACACACAGAAACTTTTTGGTATAATTGTTGTAAATTGTCTTGCACAAGCGATCCCGGTGCCTTATCAGCGGTTGATGTACACATATACGGTCGCTTGCGTGACAATTAGAATTTGATTTTGTTATCATCATCATTTTTGTATCACCTCCTTTTGCGAACCCCCAGTCATGCTGCTTGTTGTGCCTTCCCCTCTGAACTATTATTTTCAATTTCACGTCATTATGTTTTTTATGCAATTGTTCTCTCCTTTGAATATTTATGTATTATTAATACTTCGCCATTTACTACAAAAATTTCCACAAACACGTCACCTGTTCACTTACCTCGGTCTGTAAGAAATTTTAGAATGGTAAGCGTAGTGGGTCCATCCCTTGTTTGAAGTTCGGCTGCGCCAGTTACAGTCCAGTTACCGAGGGAATAGAGGAAATAATCAAAACGACTATTTTGTGTGGAGAACAAAATAAGACTAAATATTTATTACAAAAGTATGTATGAGGTGTCAGTATGATTTTATATGTCAGAGTGTAAGTATGAGTTTACAAGGATGTGTGTATTCGTAAGAGTTGCATGTTGGCGGTGTTGTTGTTGTTGCACCAGGCTTGAAGCTGCCGGATGTGCTTCGTTTCCATGTGGCCAGAGAGAGGGGCATGTTAACTCCCGCTCTTCGCTCCTCGGTATACCCGATCTTCGCTAGCGGCTAGTTAAGCTTAGGGAAGGCAACTCCGCTCTCCACCTCTCGGCTCTTTCGCTCTCTGCTCTACCGCTCTCGGTAGGACGCACGGCCCTTTGCTAAGGGCCTCTGCTCTATCCAATCTCGCTTCAGCGAAGTAAAGCGGACGGGGTCGCGTCTTTTACTTCTCAAAAAACATCAGTTAGGATTTTTTCGGAACAACCAAGGACTATTAGATCATCCATATAAAGGAAAGCTTAAGAAGGATCCAGGGAGTGCTATTGTCAACATTCTTTGGTATGAATTTGGCGCTATTTTTAAACCGAATGGTACCAGCTTGAAGAGATACGAACTTTTTTGGAGTTCAATTTGATGAAAGTCGTGGCATAAAAAGTATTGGTCTAAACTGTCATCAATTCTAGGGAGCGGAAATTTATTAGACAACAGTTATTTGTTAATCTGACGATAGTCAATTACTAATCGCCAATTTTTTGTCAGAGCCGGGAGGAGATATCTTTGGAACTAACAAAAGTGGGCTATTGTATGGTGATACAAACGGCTCGTCATTTTTATTGTCGATTAACTTTTGAACCTATACCTGAATTTCGTCTTTCTGACTATAAGGATTTCTGTAATTTTTTATATACACGATTCATCGTCCTTCAATCTTAGTTTTTGTTTAAAGAATTTTATTTATTTTGAATTTATTTAACGCTAACTGTTGATATAAAAACAAAAGGTTGCTTGTAAATTAGAGCAATAGCTTCTGTGACCTTCTGTTCGTCCGTGTATTTACAAATTGTTGATGTATTTCATGTTACATATTGGTGTTATAAACTAAACTTTGTGTATGAGATTAGTATTGTGAAGAAAAGATAGGATTTTATTAAAGTTTCCTGTGGTTGGGTTTGCAAGGAGATGGACTGGGTTTCCATGGGAAAAGGATATAGATCTAGTGTGAGAGGGTGCAGTGCAGTCTATTAGAATGTGTAGGATGACTATCGCTGAAGTGTTGTAAAAGGGGCAGGTGCTTTTTAGGGAACTATTCATGTAATGGACGCTTGCATGTGTCCTAGGTGTCCTATTAATAATAATTTGTTTGTCTTTGCAGTCTTTTCAGTTTGTCAGTATAATGTTTGTTAAGATGTTGTGCAATGTCTTTGGTGTTAACGTTGTCTGTGAATATAAGAGGATATTTGTGTGTGTTCTTGGCTGCTGTGTCTGCTTTTTCATTGCCTTTTATACCAATAGGGTTCGGGATCCTAATTAGTTTGATTTTTGGGAAGAGTTTGGTGTTTAGGTTTCTTATTATATTAGGGTAATAGGAGTAGTTGTTTCGCTTTGTAATGGATTTTATGCAGGATAGGGAGTCGGAGCATATAACATATTGGCCTGGCGTTACTGAGTAAATTTTCACAGCTTCATGAATGGAGGAGGAGGAGTATTGGGGAAGGATTCCAGATTATGTCAGTATTATTAGTTATACAGTAACCCACTGTATCGTTGACTTTTGAGCCATCATTAGGAAATGGATAACTAATATGGGGATCCTTGAGGGATACCGTTGTCGAATGGGAAGCTTATAGGGAGAGATATTCCGATTTTTACTATAATTTTCCGGTTGATCATTGGCTGAGTTTATAGGATTGGGGAATGTGGGAATCTAGGATGTTGTTGAAGTGTTGCAGAATTCTAAATATGAAAGAGATGGGTGTGTTCTTAATCATGGTGTAGGAAGTTGGAAGTTGGAGTCTTTTGCCTGTTTAGAACATAGGTCTCCAAGTGTGTTTTTTGTGTGGGTATATGTTTTGTCGGATAGATTCCACAGAGCCCTTTAATGTTTTCGCACATTTTTTCAGGATCGGATATAGGGTGAATATCGGAAGTGAAGTTTAAAATAGAGGTTTTTTTAGCTTCTCTAATTGACCTTTTGAATATGGCGTTAGCTTTTTTGTATTCAGTCATGTTTTCTGTATTGATACGTCTACAAAGAGCAACCCGGCCTTACTGGCCGTCGAAACCACGAGAGCGCGCTCTTTATCACCAGACCTACTAATTCCAACTCCTACATCTTGAAGCTATCAATGCCAGACCCCACCACCACCGGCTTCTATGGAAGACGCACCAACAACAAGCAGTGCTGCAATTTCTGCTACCTCAGCAAAAGAAATGGCAACAACAAGCAGTGCTAAATTTTCGGCTACCTCAGCAAAAGAAAAGGCAACAACTAAAACAACGACCAATATTGCGAAATCGGTGTCACCGGCTCCATCGCCAACTGCAAGGGCAACAAAAACCGTAAGCTTCGATAACCAACAAGCGATTTCGGCCGGTATGGATCGCTACATCCAGATTAAGCGTAAGCTTAGCCCGCAAAACACGGTTGGTAACAAACCAAAGATCAATCGTACCTTCCAAATCAACGAACAAGCAAGGAGTTCCAACAACACCAACAGATTTTCCCTCTTGACAGATGCTGAGAGCTAAGCCGAGCCGAAGCAGGTGACCCAGAAGAAAAAAAAAACCCCACCCATTTATACTACGGGAAAAGTTCAAACGCCCTTGTCAATAAAATTGTTGCGCTGGTCGGGGACGAAAATTTTCATGTTGTTCCGCTTATAAAAGGGAACATCCACGAAACCAAAGTTCAAACCAAATATGCAGAACACTTCCTAGCTGTGTCTAAATACCTGGAGGAAACAAAAAAGAATTTTTACACCTACCAACTAAAAAGCAGCAAAGGACTACAAGTAGTGCTAAAAGGAATCGAACCTGGCGTCGCCCCCTCTGAGATAATAGGAGCTCTTAAAGACAAGGGATTCTCTGCTAAGAATGTCAGCAACATTATCAACAAAAACAAAAAGCCGCAACCATTCTTCAAGGTCTAGCTCGAGCCAGACAGCAAAACCTTACAGAAAAATGAAGTGCACCCGATCTACAAGCTGCAGTTCTTATTGCATGGAAAGATCACCGTGGAAGAACCCCACAAACGCAGCGGTCCAGTACAATGCACAAATTGTCAGGAGTATGGACACACCAGGACGTACTGTACACTTCGGCCAGTCTGCGGAGACTTCCACAATTCCGCAACCTGCCCTGAAGACCCACGTACAAAAAAATGTGGGAGTTGCGAAGGAAACCATACGGCAAACTACAGAGGCTATTTGGTGTACAAGGAGCGACAGCTACGCGACAACAAAATACAAAAAATGTGTATTCTAAATCAACAACTACGCCAGACGTATTTTTCGACAAGGCAGCCAGATCATCCTTCGGTCCGCTCGGTACCACCAACGGCGTCTCCTCCTACCCATATGCTCTACGAACTGACATGAAAAATCCACTTCAGCCACACCTAGAAAACGGTCAGCAAGTCCCAGTCCAACCGCAAAACAATTTGGAAACTATGATGTTTACCATGCAACAAAGTATGATGGAGCTCATGTCCTTTATGAAAACGACCATGCAAACGCTGGTTCAGAACCAGAATATGGTGATTAAGCTGCTTGTATCGCAACAGTCCAAATAATCAATGCCCAATCTACGCATATCCATGTGGAATTCCAACGGCATTTCACGGCATAAACTTTAAATAACACAATTCCTGAATGTAAATCACATCGACGCCATGCTGCTGGTTGAAACGCACCTCACAAGCAGATATAACTTCCATATACGGGGTTTTACCTCCTACCGCATAGATAATCCCGATGGTAAAGCCCACGGCGGCACCGGCATCTTAATTAGAGAACGCATCAATCACAATTTTCATCAAATGTATGCAAAAAATTACTTGCAAGCCACGTCTATAACAGTGCAGTCAGGAAACGACAACATTTGCATAGCCACTGTCTATTGCCCACCTCGCTTTATAATCTCTAAAGGTCAATTCATGGATTTCTGCAACTCACTTGGGGACCGTTTCATAGCTGCTGGAGACTACAACGCCAAGCATACGCACTGGGGATCACGCCACGTTACTCCCAAGGGGAGGCAACTTTATAATGCACTCATAAATGTGAGCAATAAGTTGGACCACGATTCTCCTGGTAGCCCCACATACTGGCCAGCCGATCCCAGAAAGATGCAAGATCTAATATACTTCGCTGTGACAAAAAACATCCCACATAATCTAATAAGCGCCAAGGCTTTACCGGATCTCTCATCAGACCACTCTCCATTATTGATAACCCTTCTTCAAAGCCCAGAAGTTACGGACCACCCCAACTGGCTGACGTCGCACAGAACTAACTGGATGAAATACAGGAAGTATGTGAGCTCCCACATTGAGCTTAACCCCCCCCGCTCAATATCGAAGCGGACATCGACTGTTCTACCGCAGCAAGATGCCGAACACGCACAACTAAGATATATTGAGAAACTCTCCCCAACTAGTTCTAAGCATCCTTTGTGGAGGGCTCACCCAAATCTAAGCTCTCCGGTGGAAACCGTCTCCCCGATAAAAAATTCTTTAGGCTGCTGGGCACGCAGCGATATAGACAGAGCCGAAACATTTGCCTCACATCTCAGAAGCGTCTTCCAGCAGAACCCTGCTGCAAATCCTTTTGTTCTACCGCAAATCTGTCCTGAAAGTGAATCCGCGATAACAGCGAGATCACTAAAGTCATCCGGGAGCTAAAACCGAAAAAGGCTTCCGGCGGTGACCAATAAAACCCAAAAAATGATACTTGAACTTCCGGACTGTGCTATTTAGGTCATCTGCAAACTCTTCAATGGGATCATAAGTCTCGGCTACTACCCAAAAAAATGGAAAGAGTCTATTATCATAATGATACCGAAGCCCAGAAAAGATCACACGATTCCGTCCTCTTACAGACCAATAAGCTTATTATCATGCCTGTCCAAATTGCTCGAAAAATGCCTCTTAACATGCAAACTCACAACATTATCCCAGTCCATCAATTTGGCTTCAGAGAAAAATATGGATCTATCGAGTAAGTTAACAGAAAAACATCGCAGATTCGCACAGCCTTCGAACATAGAGAATACTGTAGCGTGATATTCCTCGACGTATTTCAAGCATTCGACCGCGTCTGGCTCAATGGTCTCATGCATTAAATCAAAACACATTTGCCCGGGTATACTCATAAACTACTTAAGTCAAACCTCTACAACAGAGTCTTCGCAGTGAGATGCAGCACAACAACATCCGACAACTACCAATCGAAGCTGGAGTCCCACAAGGAAGCGCACTTGGACCTACTCTATTCGTCCTCTACACAGCGGATATTCCCACGTGCGACCGACAAATAACCTCCACTTTCGCCGACGATACTGCGATCCTCAGCCGCACCAGATGCCCAGTCCGTGCAACATCCCAACTCGCCAACCACATCACGGTAGTGGAGAATTGGTTATCCGACTGGCGTATTAAAATAAACGAACAGAAGTGTAAACACATAACGTTTACTCTAAACAGACAAACATGCCCTCCGCTCTACTTGAATAGCACACAGATCCCCCAAGCCAACGAAGTAACATATCTCGGCGTCCACCTTGACAGACGTCTAACATGGCGAAGACATATAGAATGCAAGAAACTACACCTAAAACTAAAAGCTAGCAGCCTCCACTGGATTATAAACGCCCAATCGCCCCTGTGCCTGCTCTACAACTGCACTCTCAAGCCAATCTGGAAGTATGGCTCCCAGCTTTGGGGGAATGCTAGCAAAACCAACATAGACATCATACAGCGCGCTCAATCAAAAATCCTGCTACTACCACTGGGGCACCATGGTATATTCGGAACCAAAACATCCACAGAGATCTTGGCATTCTCGCAGTAAAAGATGAAATAGAGAAGGAAAAAGCGTCGTAAAAGGAAAAACTCTTAGCCCACCCAAATCCGCTCGCAAGGGAATTGGGGTTGAAGGACTTGTGAATATAGAGATTAGGATAGGGAAGTGGTCACTTCCGTGAAGATCTTCTAGGACTTTCCAAGAGATCTCAGGGGATAAGTTGTCTGTGGCAAGAAAGATGTTAATATGGGTTAGAGTGTTGTGTGTTGAGTAGTGTGAAGGGGACTTGTAGTTCAGTAGTGTATAATAAGTTTTGTCAATGAATTTAGCTACTGTGTTGCTCCTGGCATTGGCTCTAGGAGAGCTCCAATATGGATGCCAGCTGTTGAAGTTAAACATTTTCCGATTTCTTTAGGTTACGAGGAGGCAGGGGAGATGTATGCGGAAGTGAGATCTATATTTGTTTTATTTTCTCTTGAGATCCCAACGGCTTTAAAGTCTGTGTTAAGAGTTTTTTTGTGAGAGAGATATAGTTGTGTACTAGGAGGGCTGTTTCTGCGAATGCATTATTGCTATTACTACAATATAGGGAAAAGTTAATGGGGATTGGTAATGAAGTTATATTGTGAAGGTGAGTTTCTTGGAGTGCTATAATTTTCGGATGGCATTGCTTAATAAGGATTTGTAGTTCTGGGTAGTTGTTTCTATATCCTTTGATATTCCATTGGATAGCTCTTAACATAATTAAAATTAAAGATACAACCTGAGTTGGATGTTGATTACGTTTTGGGTTTTTTTTTTGCGTCTATTTTTATAGAAAGTATTATACGTTTTGGTGTGTTCAGTGATAGTATTGCGGTGATTTTTTTTCGCTCTTCAGTTACTTTTGTGTTTCAAGTTCTTGTACGATAATGCTTTCTTCCATTCCCCTTAACTCAGTTAGTAGAGATAAGGGATTTATGAACAGAGACAGAAACATTGAGGTTGAGAGCAAAATCCTTAAACTTCAACAGCTTACAAGCTTGTACGGTAGTTTTTGTTTTTACTATTACGAAGAGTTTTGCATTCATCAATTTCGCCGTCACATGTGAAGTCAATTTGTTTTTTTTTACAAGGAATGGGTTGATGTTACTGAGGTCGGGTTTGGAGTCAGTTCTGGAGATGGTTAAGTATTTTTTAGAAATTATTTGTGGTTGTTAGTTCGGTTTCGAATCCGAATATATCAATAAACCCCTTGCGTCGTATTATAATTTTAATCAGAAGTTTGCAACGCTGTGAAGGAGTCCTCTCCGACTCTATAAAGTATATATATTCTTGATCAGCATTAACAGCCGAGTCGATCTAGTAATTTAAAAATTATAACTTTGTCAATTTTCAAAATAACTTCTACTTTAAGATACAAGTGTTTCATATTATTTCAGAATTTGGTTTTTAATTTCATAAAAAACGGACGGTTATATCATATTGCTGCCATACAAACGATCGGCAAATGTGGAGAAAATTTACATTTTTTTTTACATGTAAAAATGTACAAAATTTAAAACTGTAAAAATATAATGAATATAAAAGTAATTCATTTACATTAAATAGATTATAATTGATAAAATTGGAATCAGCAAGGGTATACATTTGGGAGTGGTTTAAACAATTTCTTAGTTCGAAAATGTTTCATATTTTAAATAGTTACTATTTATTATTGAGCAGTACTGTTTGTATTCAGTAATCGGGCAAATGATGTTTTGGTAGTTGCAACTGTGTTGGCAACATAAATGCCATTTGGAATATGCTGCGTGGGATTTTGTTTACTATCTTCATTTGATGATGGTTAAAATTTTCGGACCACTTCTGATCTTGCTGTTAAAATAATGGAATGATTACCAGAACTATATATTATTGGAACTTGAATTGGAAAAATC
>VNJR01005509.1:0-86269 GCA_008042585.1 Drosophila punjabiensis
TTATAAATTATAATCTATCCCAATATAATATAATATGAACTACTTTCATATACATACAATTTTTACAGTTTTACATTTTTTTACATTTTTTCACATTTTTACATGTAAAGTAGAATTTAATTTTTCTCCATGTTTACCGATCGTTTGTATGACAGCTATATGATATTGTCGTCCGATTCTTATGAAATTTACAACAAAATTCTGGAAAAATATGAAATACTTGAATCTCAAAGTAGAAGAAATTATGTTGAAAACTGACAAAATTATAATTTTTTTCTAAAAATTTCCCGACCGTTCCTATGGCAGCTATATGATATAGTAGTCCGATTTTTATAAAATTTTATTTTAAAATCTGGAATAATATATAAACCTTATAACCGAGAGTTGGTCAAGATATGTTAAAAAACAGTGAAATTAAAATTTTTTTTCTAAAAATCCACGGATCGTTTGTATGGCAGCTATATGATATAGTCGTCCGATCTGGCCCGTTCCGACTTATGTCCGAGTGAGAGTATATAGAAGACTACCTGCAAAGTTTCATTCAGATAGCTTCAAAACTGAGGGACTAGTTTGCGTAGAAACGGACGGACAGACGGACAGACGGACAGACAGACAGACAGACAGACAGACAGACAGACAGACGGACAGACGGACATGGCTAGATCGACTCGGCTGTTGATGCTGATCAAGAATATATATACTTTATAGGGTCGGAGATGATTCCTTCACTGCGTTGCAAACTTCTGACTGAAATTATAATACCCTGCAAGGGTATAAAAACGGTAGGAAAAATGTCAACTGCACTTGGAAAATAATACAGGAATTGGTCATAAAGATGACTAGAAAATAAGTAAAGAATTCAGAAATAGAATTTATCTACTAATAAGATGTATAAACTTTTGTTATTCGTTGGGAAAATTACTTTAAAATAGGTTTGTTTAGTTTTCTAAAACATTTTTCCAAGTGCAAAGTCCGCGGCAAAGCCTAGGAAAATAGTGGGGGAGTAGCGCACAATTAACCCTTTTTTGCCTGTGGGTCTTGGTGCTTTGAAGTCGCCTCTTTTCCGAGGCTGTCCACTGTGCTTTAATTAGTTTATAGAACAAGAACCAGCGCCCGTAGACCGCGTCCCAGCTAAATGCAATAAAATTAATCGTTTATGCTGTAATCGCATTTAGCGGCGCCGACCTCTCTCCCCTCTCCTCTCCAGTTCCCGTTTGATGTATGGGATATGTATCGGGAGCGACAGCTATATTCCCCAGTCAAGGGGCAGTCATGTATGGGAATGCCATTACAGGGGGATTGCTTTGCTCGGTGGCGAGTGAAGCGTAAAGCATCTGGTTATTTTTAGAGCAGAAACCCATAGGGGGGAGGCCAGTGACAGTGACAAACCCTGAGGCCCAAAGGGCTAGCCATAATTGTTAGTGATTTAAAATAAGTTTTGCTCAAGAAACCAATTAACCACACACAGTAAAGTCCAGACGCCAGAGAGTTACGGGAGCCGCCGGTGTCCTCCTCCTCCTCAGCAGCAGGGGTAGCAGCATTTGCGACGGGGCTCGCCGCAACAGCCCAAGCCACTGCTGCACATCACGCAGCAGTCTGGTCCGCCACGGCATTTACGGGACTTGCGCGAAGGACGACAGCAGGGACAGCAGCGCGGACTGCAGAACGAGCTGCAATACGAACTGCAGCGCGGTCCACAGTCGGGACTGCAGCAGCAAGTGCAGCAGGAACCGCAGCACGATCGACCCCAACATGATCCACAGCAGGAATCGCGACACGATGTCCCACAATCCGATACGCTGTAGTCATCGCACGGACAGTCTTCTTGCGGATCAACGAAGATCGTGCCAAAGGGCCCGTTCCCGCCATTCCAGCCGCATCGCGTGAATCCCGAGAAGATGCCATAGGGACAGTCCCCACAGGCGCGATCCGGAAAGGGTCCAATGTAGAACGGATTGAACTTCTTGCCGTAGCACATGATCTCTGGCTGGTGGGCGGAGGTCCGTCAGGAAAGACACACACACAACTCTGGTCAAAGTGCAAGGACTCACATGCTGGACTTTACTGTGCGTAGGTAGCAAGCTTCTCTATATTGTAAAATTTTGATAATTGCCTCGAACCACTGCTCTGATATCTCTCTCAAAGCGCCAACTAGATTGTATGTCTATATCTATAAATATATATAAAACAAACCGATCGACAGCGGAGGGGGTTAATATATGGCAATCGTTTCATCTCGCGCTCTTTGTTTATAAACAATAGCAAACATTTGGGCAGCCAACTTCCGCTCTCTAGCTGTCTATGGGAAAGATAACTTAAGTATTGTTTACGCGAGAGATATATTTAATATATTTGAGAATCAGTTGAGGTTTTATTTGATTGTCTGTTAAGATTTAATTAATAAACAATACTTTTTCGCTATTACGCGTTACCCTTGTAATGCCCTTATATCATCATCATCAAGCATTTCCTCTAAGCTCCATTGATTGCTCAGAGTCAGGGGTGGACAATGCCATTATGTGTGGCAGTTGCATTTCAAATCTCATTATAGATTTATGCAAAATGTAAGCAGAAACCCCGAAGAAAGGCAACAGACTTGTAGACTGCCTCTCTGCCTCTCTCTCATTCGACTTTAGCCCTGGCCTGCATTGATTTGTGGGGCTTTCTTTGTCACCGGGTTCCCCTTTCCCCCTCGGACAGCTATTCGATTTCCATTTCCATTCCCATTTCGATTGCCATTTCAGTTGCAGTTGATTGACTGCACTTTTTTTTGTATGTAGCTTGTCGTGGCCAGAGCTTCTCTGTGCAAAAAATGTAAAAAAGAAGAAGCCAGAAAGCCGAACAACAGAACAACAGAAATTGCACAATTTTCCAGCGTTCTAACGAGTTTCGCCCGGCTAATCGGAATATATCTTATCGGCTACGCTCTGTTTGCTTTGCAGATCGTTATCACCGCCCCGTGAGATAGTGGAACGTCCTCCAAATGTATCGTGAAATGGGAAAAACTGCCCACACTAAAAATGTTTACGATGCTGACATGGTTGGTGTGGTGCTCTGGCGGCGCCTGCCCTTTGGTTTCGTAAAAGATTTGTTTCGTGTGCGTGGGCAGGAAAACAGAAAACCAAAAATTTTCCCATAATCGCTTACATCAAAGCCGTCCAGAGAAAAGTTCACCACCATTCCTCCTCGTGGGCCACTTTTTAGTGGTTTCGTGCCAAACACTTTGGCCCAGTTCGGTGCGACGCTGTGTCTAGCTGATTTTTCGACTCGTTTGGCCAATTAGCTGACCATTTACAAATGTTGCAGCTCGAGTTCCGAATTCTTAAAGTCTAAAGTTGCTTTTAGTATTCATTTTTCCTGTGGTTTTCCCGCACAAATCGCACGTTCTTCACAAATCGCCGAAAATAGGGCGTGACTCGGTGATAAAGTGGAAAATATTTACCGCGAATCGTTCGCTCATCTGTGCTAATTATACAGGGGATTGTCATCGATGGATCATGTCTGAACGGTTGTCACACCCCAGGTTCTGCCTCTGATTCTCTAACTGCAATCAATTCTCAGCTGATAATTTGCATATTTCGAGTGGAATTTTCAGCTCTCAACTGGTTGATTTCACGTGGGTTATAGAGGCATTTATTAATGAGTGGGCGGTGGGTGTCGATAGGTGCAAGGTGCAGGTGGCGGCAAGTGGCAAGTGGCAGTGACGTTAACCAAATGCGTAACCGCTGCGAGGGCCTCAATCGGAATAATGACTTATGCATATAGTTCGTAGCCTTAAATGTTGATTTACCCCGAGGAAACTCTGGCTTTATCGCTTGATTTGACTTGAACGTTTGCGTAAACATTTGAAAATGCTATAAATAAAACTGTTTTAATATTAGCAAGATAAATATTTTCCATATTTGTTAAACAGGAATCTGAAAACAATTCTTTATTAATTCAGAAAAATGTTCTCAGTACTTGTAGTTTAACTATAACTATAACTAGAACTTTCTAATTCATTCATTCATTCAAATGAAGCACAAGGCTGCTAATTTAATATGAATTTGTAACTAAATTAAGCTACCATATAATTATTTTTGATGAATTTATTAGACAAGGGAAACTCTTACTTTCTCTCTGTGCTTTTGCTTACCTTTTAAATTCCGCTGACAGCTTAAGTTTAATGCAATCAAGTCCGGACAATGCAAGCCTCCTCTTTTTTTCGTTTTATCAAGGTACATCAACTGGGCCTTATCTGCACCCTGACCTTGGCCAGGTGGTGGCTGCGAGAAAATCCGATCCGGCTTGGTGCCCCATCATCTGCATTGCTGTCAGCTCTGTTGCCACCTGCTTTTGTGAACAAAAAGCGGACAGGTAAATCCACTAGATCCCGAGGATTATGGGCCGCAGTAAACTCTTCAGAGTGCCTCTAGAACTTCAAGCTCCGATTCTTAAGCTCTTTCCCATATATACTTATATACATACATATATGGCTGTGTGTATCCTTAATCCCTTTGGCAATCCTTGAGCGGCGACAACTAATGGCGCTTTGTGGTGCCGCGGAATGTGCATTTCGCTTTTGCCTTTGCCAGTAAGTGGCGCAGAGCCACTCCTCCGTATCCTTGGCAGCCCCCATACTGCTTCCACTTCCAGTTCCTAGTCCCAGTCCCAGTCCCTTCCTGAATGCTCCCATTTCGAGCTGTACACATAATTACTTCGCTTGCGCATTCTGACGAGGCTGATGACAGTTGGCTCGTCTAACTGGGACACAACTTCCTTCCAGTCCGGAGCATAGCATAGTTTTCTTTCTAGTTGCCCAGCCTTTGTTGTGTTCATGGACTAATTTAGTTTGTCTTTGATAGCTTCTGCTACTAGAGAATAAAAAATATTTAAAGAAAAACGTACAAATCAAACACTTTTTATATTAAATTAAAATGTTAAGCAATTTAAAAAAGTAACTATGGCCACACTTTATGTACTACAGACAGTCACACTGCTTATCGCGTGCATTATAAACAACTTTGGCCACACTTTCTGTTAGTTGTTGATTCAATTTCCCACAATTTGTTCACGCAATTTCTCTCTCAGCATAAATAAGCTCAGCAAAACTTATGGGACTTCGTTTGCAGGGCCATCAATTATGACAAATAGAGCATATGCACATCCACTCTAGCTGGCTGGACTCAATTTTTCAATTAACTCTGCAGTTAGCCTCACCTTTGGCTCCTTTTCGAGCCTCTCTCTCACCTGGACAAAAGGTTATTGCACGGCCTGCGATTTGAGCTGATCAATTCGGCCAGACATGCAATCTCCTGCTGCTGCTGCTGTCCTGTTGCTGCAACAAACGGAAAAGTCGGAATTAACACGGAATACGAGGAATACGAGGGATACGAGGGATACAGGGATACGGGAATACAAGAATCCAGGAGAGACGAACGAAGGAGCGAACGGGCTGGGCCTCGTCCTCCTGAAATTGCAAATTATGTGCCCGGTGGTTATCATCGTTGGGAGTCGGTTGTTTGGCTTTGATTTCCCTGGCACGCAAATGGCATAAAACAGCAAAACAGCACCCAGGACTCCTAGGACTCCCAGGACACGGAGGACTTTCAACTGAAACTTGTTTAATTTCTGCTTTGCGGCAACGGGGAAAATGTGAAAGATGGCAGGCAGGCGGAGAGGGGGAAACTTTGATGCAGGTCCTGGACACGCTATCGTCGTCCTTGTTGCTATTCATATTTCATCCGTGCGGTTCCTCCGCTTTGCTCCTCGTTTTTTATATTTTCTTTTTTACTTCTTCTTTTTTTTCAGCTCAGTTAGTAAATTGAGCATCAACGTGAGTTCTACGCTGACTTGCCTGTCCCCCCGAGTCCCGTGTCCCGCGTATCCCGTGGGTTCTTTCTGGGTTCACCTGGGGTCAGCCGGGTGCAGGTGATGGATGATTGGAGCGCTGGCTATTCAGACTAGCAGGAAAGAAGGAGCACATTATCAAATAGAGTAATTAAAGGGATGCATTCTTTTCTGAATGTGATTTCTAATGGATTTCCCATGTTTTAAATCACAGAAATAACCCAACTCTCTGTGATTTCAGTGTCACAAATTGCAGCAACATCAGGCTTTGCTTCTGATTCCCACTTTCCCAATGGGAAAACGCTCTCCAAATTTGTATTAATTGAATGGGATTTCAGTTTCTGTTGCTCTAACTCTAATGGATTTGTTTTTCTCTCTCTCTATTTTTTATTCAATTAACTATATTGGAACCCCCAGAGATTATCCAACAACTGCATGTGGAAATGTTTGCATAGAGTTGTATTCAATGAATAGTAACCCGATTTTTATACCCTGCCTCTGGGTGTTTTTTGATTTTAGTCAGTGAAAAAGTTGAATCATATATATTATTGATCAGCTTTAACAGACGATCGAACTAGTCAATTTTTCAAAATGTTATAAAGGGTTCATTGCTAAAATTAAACTTCCTATAGTTACCTTCCTTTCTTGTTTAAATTCATTCGCTTTTAAATATAATTTATACACAATATTTCTACCTCTGCTTGATGCCATCACTCAGTTTGACCTATTTACCCTTTGAGGCTGTATGGTTAAACCTGATTTTGATGGCTGCTCGGCGGTAATGAGGTTTAAACTTCTGACACACACTTGACACACACCCAGTTTGATGCTTAAAGTTGCTGGTTAAAGCAACCTTCAAGAGTGTGTCGCCAGCAGGACTTCCGATTAGGAAAGTTTCCCTGGCGGCTAGCTCTCTGCTTGCTGGTTTATTTATATGGCAAAATTGCCAACAATGGTCCAAGCACACAAATATGTAAAACAACTAAGAAATCTGCATGAATTGAGCTGCCTGCCGGCCTGCCAGCCTGCCTGCCTGGTGGTCAGCCGCCACAACAAAAGCTGCCAACAATTGCGGTTACAATTGGTAAATCCCCCACAGAACGGAACAGAATGGAACTGGAGGTGTTTTGTACTTTTGCAATGGAATTTAATATGCTGCTGACACGGGTAAAAAGAGAATTTTTAGTGCAGAGATCTCTGGATGACACGAATCGGGGCACACGCCTCTCATCCTCCTTAACCTCTTTGGGTTACACTTGGATCAAATCAGGGCAAAATTATTTAAATGTCATTTCAAACTCCAATAACTAAACTCTCAAATATTCCTTTAAAACTTAAATATTTTTTTTAAAGAATACAGTTAAGGGTTTAATCTATATAATAATGATCATAAGTGCTTAGAAATATTTTATTATTAAATTAGATAACATCTTATCAAGAAGTTTGCTATTACCTCTCAACCCATTTAAAGATTATTAAGTAAACTCTTAATAAAACCCATTTTAAATATTTAAATCCCACTAAATCCTCAAATTTTTCTCTCCCTGCTGGCATAATCGGTGGGTGGTGGCCACTTGGCAGAAGGCTGAAGCAGGATGTCAACGCTCGGGGCGAGTGGCAGCATCAAAAACTGCAGCAGCCGCTGGCAATGCGGAATTCCCTTCCCCTCTCACCTTTTTTTTTGGGGAGGGGAACGTTCCTCCCATCCTGCCTCTGCCTCTGCCCCTGCTCCTCCCCTCTCCTCCTCTGGAGCCCCGCTATCCTGACCGAACTCAAATTATTCAGCCAGGTCTTGTTGCATACTTTCGAGCACAAATGTTTGCCAAGCTCGCAGCATTCGCTTCGTGCCCCAAAGAATTCAAGAGTGTGAGAACAGGGGCATGGAGATGGGGATGAGGCAGTGGCAGTGGGAGTGGGAGTGGGAGTGGGTGCCCGTATGTGTGCGGGTATTTATGTGTGTGTCCTAACGGCTGTTGTTGCTCTATTTCGTATGGCCAAGTGGGGCGGAGGAGGAACGAGGAGCAGAGCAGAAAAAGCCGAGGCACGTGAAGCCTTATGAGTCATCATCCTCAATCTTTAGACGGCCAGGCTGCCATAATCAACACTGAGGAGAAAATGGCATCCTTGAAGGCAGAAGTTGGGACTGGGAATATCCTTAGAGAATAGAAAAGTTGGATAGTTCTAGGTTGATCTTTCGGGAGAAGGGAAAACACATTTAATATAAGAGAGATTTAAGTAAGAAAACTGTCAGCCAGACCTCCGTCTTTCTCCCAGTGTATTCCCACTGCCATCATCATCATCTTCATCTCCATCATCTCGACTCCAGCTTCATTCATAGTTTGCAGTTTGGAAATTCAATTTCAGCTCTCAGCTCCGCCCCGTTCCCTGTCACCACATTTTGGCTCTCCTTGTAATAACACTATCATTTAGTTGACAGAGGGCAGCGACAGCGGCAGGAAAAGGAAGCGGCATTTAAATGAGAATACTTGTTTAAATTGGCCAGCTCTCGGATGTTGAAAAGGACATGGCGGGCAGGACATGGATGGGGACATATGTTGGCATTGTGGGACAGAAATAGCAACCAGATCCGCATAGAACGTTCTCTGATTACGTTCCAATGATGACTCAGACTGGGAGACAGCCCCTGCTCTCTCTGTTTTCTTCTCCTTTTTTTTTCCAAGGACATTTCAAGTTTTTTGCTCGCTCCCGGGAGATGGAAAATCAATGGCGCAAAAGTTGGGAATGAGAAGCGTGATGTGACAGCAACTTCTGAAGTTGTCGACACCCTTTTGGCGTGGAATTATGCTTCAAGGATATGATGGGGAGGATGCTCTGCCTGCAAGCAGGGCATCCTTGTCGATTAATTGGACTGGCAAAAGCGGTTTACGGGAAAGAGAGCGAAAACTTTTAGCGCGTAGGCGGATTATTAAATTCGCTTTGTTTCCCTAACTAGCTGTTGCGGGGTTAGCAGGCGGATGAGAGTCCCTACTGTCTGCCTCGCCGGATTGCTCACTTCCTCTTCCGGCGATTGCCGCCAGCAGGGATGCAGAGACAACAGCCGCCAGACTGTAGGGAGCACACTGAGAGGAATAGGAAAGCAAGGCGGGCTTTGCTTCTAATTATAGGATTAAATTATTAAATTATTTATGGATTTCCTTTCATTTTCAAAGGATAAGAAAAGGGTTTGGTTATGAATAAGATGTATAAAACTGGTAAATCTCTTTACTGGAATAACAAGTTCTTTCCAGGGATCACCAAATACTATTTTGGAGGCATATATTTCAGACTTTAGTCTCTTTCTAGACCCTTGCTCTTCCTCTAAAAAGTTGTTCAAATCCTTTCAGTTTCTTACCGTTTAAATTATTTATTTCCTCTCTCAAAACTCTCTCAACAAATATATGAAGTAATCCCAATTATTAAACAACAAAAATATGAAGTAATCCCATTTATTAATCTATAAGATTACCTAAAACAAACCATTTTTTTGCGAGTGCATCCATAACGAACGAGCCTTGTCGAAGCCAGACGCTGCCAAACACAATGGAACTTGTAAAAACGGGGCGGGCGAGCGTTTTCCCCCATGCGGTGTTGGTTCGAGTCCCCATGTCCCCATGTTGGCTGTTGAATGCTCCTCTAAGCGCAGCATTCCAACTCCCAAATGCCCCCCAACCCCCAACTGACCCAGTTAGCTGTCGCCCAGAACTATTATTATTTACGATTATCGCTATTATAATGCACGCTTTTTAATTAAATTGCAGGCATATCGGTATTGCAGTAGTAGCATCATCAGCAGCAATGGAGCTGGAGCCGCGTGTGGCCATCCTGCAGGACCTGCGCCTGCAGACCTTCGACTCCATCCGTTTCGCCTCCTATCGCACCGCCTCCAAGCTGCGCTACATACAAAAGTCCACGAATCTTCATTTGGTGGACATTTGGAACGTTATCGAGGCGTTCCGCGAGAATGGCCTGAACACGCTCGAGCCGCAGAGCGAGGTGAGCGTGGCCAGGCTGGAGACGCTCGTCTCCTCGCTCTATCACAATCTCAACAAGCGCCTGCCCACCGCCCAGCAGGTGCCCGTGGACTCGAAGGCAGGTCTCCTGCTCAATTGGCTGTTGGCTGCGTACACAAGGTAAGTGTATGAGTAATGTCTGAGATGAGTTTCCTTCTTAAATATCACCTATCCTTTGCTTTGCAGTGATAACTCGGGCAAAATTCGCGTATTCTCTATCAAGGTGGCCCTGGCCACAATGTGCTCCGGCAAGCTAGTGGACAAACTCAGATGTGAGTGACTCTTAAACTACAAATGAACCTTTAGGGTAATCTTTCTCTGTTTCTCGTAGATATATTCTCGCAGATCTCGGATGGCGCTGGCCAGCTGGTGGCCTGGAAGCTGGGCGAATTCCTGCGCGAAGTGCTGGCCCTGCCGGCGGCCGTGTACGAGTCGCCCACATTCCACTACAAGGAGGGGCTCGAGGAGGAGATCTTCCCGGCCGAGAACAAGGTGACGGTGAACGATTTTATGGCCACGCTTATGTCCGAGCCGGGGCCGTCCTGCCTCGTCTGGCTGCCGCTGGTGCACCGGCTGGCCACCGTGGAGACCATTGTGCATCCGACTGTCTGCTCTGTTTGCCACAAGGAAAACTTCACCGGGTTTCGTTATCGCTGTCAGCGGTGCCACGCCTACCAGTTGTGCCAGGAGTGCTTCTGGCATGGCAAGACATCGCTGAACCACCAGAACGATCACGAGGTCAAGGAGTACTCGAGCTACAAGTCGCCCAGCAAACAGATCGGTCACTCGCTGCGCAAGAGCTTCCGCTGTGTGCCCGAGAAGACGGCGCAGGTGCTACCCCGCTTCCCCGACCAGCCGGAGAAGACGCTCAACCTGTCGCACATCGTGCCACCCTCGCCGCTGCCCTCGCACAACGGCTTCTCGGACCCCTCGGGCCTCGTACCCGGCCACCACAGCGGGCCCCATCAGGGCCATCCGGGCCAGCACGGCCTGCCGCCGGGCCTCTTCGATCGCTCCAGCACCCTCGATTCACGGGCCACCGGCCGCAGTTTGGACAGCGCCAGTGGCACCACCATGTCCCGCGTGGCCGCCGCCTCCGCCAACGATGAGGAGCACCGCCTAATTGCCCGCTATGCCGCCCGATTGGCCCAGGAGAACCGAGCGGTGAGTATTTACTCTTAGACAATATCCGAATCCTTTTAATTCTTGCCTTTGCAGCCCTCCAACTTGCCCGACAGTGCCACGCCCATTGGCACGGACAACTCGCGGGCCCAACGCGAGCTGATTGCCCAACTGGAGTCCAAGAACAAGGAGATAATGCGGGAGATAGCGCGCCTGAGGCGCCAGCAGGAAACGGAGCAGATGGCACCAGAGAATCCGGCACTGATCAACGAGCTGAGGGCTTTGCGACAGCGGAAGGGAGAACTCGAGGGACATCTGGGCGCCCTGCAGGACTCACGGCGCCAGCTGATGGAGCAGCTGGAGGGCCTAATGCGTATGCTGAAGAACCAACAGACCGCCTCGCCCCGCTCGACGCCCAACTCGAGTCCACGCTCGGGGAAGTCCCCACCGATGCCAGGCGGCGGCGGCGGCGGTGGAGGAGGAGGTGGAGGAGGAGCTGGTATCCTTGGCACCTCACCTATGAGTGCCCTGCACGCCCAGCAGATGCAGCAGCATCCGATGGCCGGTGGCGTGCGAGCCGCCCAACAGCAGCTCCTGCAGCAGCAGCAACAGCAGCAGGCCCATGGCCACGGTCCCTTCAGCCAGAGCCAGCTGGAGCAGCTCAACCAGATCAGCAGCGACATGCGCAGCGCCTTCGCCGCCAACGGAAGTGCAAGTGAGTAGGGATGGGAGGGGCGGATAATGAAGGATGACCCGCGGGCGGGATACTTTCGATTAGGGTTTCGGTTATGTCCAAATTTTGAGAACTCCCAAGGAATTGGTTTACCGGCGAGAGTTTAGGCCTGGGTCCAGACATCAGATATTAACCGAATCCACTCAATGGTGCGGGAAAACCTCCACCACTGGCACAACACACACACACTGAATACCAACACACCCAACCTGAACACACCCCAAAACACACACACGAACACACACAATCGTTTCTTGATCGCTTCGCCTTCGCAGCGCCACCGCCAATGCGTAGCAGCACTGCCACTGCCAGTGCCACTGGCCATGTCAGTGGCCTTCCCAGCCTCAATCCGATTCCGAATCCCGACGCGGAGCTCAATGAGGCCGCCGACCATCTAACGTCGGCCATTTCCCACATGGTCAGCGACCTGAATGCAGGTAAATCCTAGGATTCGAGTCACTTTAACCCCGCTATCGCTTCCGCAACTGCAACTGCAACTGCAACTGCTGCTGCTGCTGCTCTCCGCTCCCGCTTTGCGAAGATGCCCGTGAATGGTGGTCAGCACTGCACCAGCACAGACAGCACCTAGAACTCGTAGTTAGCACCGCTTCTAGAGCTGCCACTTAACCCAGCACTGCTCCTCCCTGACCCCCACTCCACCCCCCAAAAAAACAAAAAGGAATGTGTTTCTCTCTGTGCTTATGCCGTGTGTGTTTCTTTTGTGTGTTGGGTCTCGTCATTTCCAGGACGGGGAAGGGCGGCTCCGCCAGCTGTCCAGCAGCTGTCGAGCTCCCTGCCGCAGGCACGCTTCATCCTGCCATTGGGTAAGTTGTCCCGGTTGCCACTCCTGCTGCTGCTGCTGGTTCCCTAAAGCCACCTCTTTTCATTTCGTTTGGTTTCGTTTCGTTTCTTTGAATCGCTTTTTGGTTTAGATTATTTCCCCAATCGGCGGCACAAGAAAAAGTGCTGCAAATATTGAGATGCTCCTCGCCTCCCCTTTCTCTGTTTGCTTAGTTAGTTTCCCCCTTATAATTTATGCTCGTTTCTTCCGTCCAAAAAAAAACCGAATTCTAAACCAAAAACCGATCAAGAATTCCGACACATCGAGGGCGGCGAGTCGGAGGGATCGAGTCAGTGCGAGTGCAACGATTGCGAGTGCCGCGAGTACGAGGAGGTCTTCCGCACCGACGAGGATCTCGAGTGCGAGGGAGGCGCAGCTCCCTATAATACCGATCCGATACCGAACCCCTATAATATTCAGCCCGAAGATGACCAGTTCGATTATACGTTCGGGCAGGGCGAGGAGCTGTCGCAGGTGAATCGCATTCTGGGCTACAGGAACCATCCGGAGTTGTTCATCGACGACGAGCAGGCCGGCTTCCCGGCGCTGCACGAGATCGGTGAGACAATCGATGAACTGCAGCTGATCATGCACGCTTATATCATGAAGTATAGTTTGAATTTGTAAGGGTTACCCAGCGATATATATACTCTCTCCGATCAGGTAAAATATATACAGTATACGTGCAATCCACCGCCTCTCTAGACCATCCTAACTCGCTCGTCTCACGGCAGGTAGATCTCTCTAGCCTCTAGCCTCTAGTCTGGGTGCCACTCTCTGTTCTATCTCTAGCCGCATCCTCATCATCGCTGCACTGTCAATCGCCTCTCTCTCCACTCAACTCAACTCTCGAGCAATCTCAGTCTCAGCCCATCCTAGTTAGTCTCTAGATTTTGATTCACGTTGGCTGCTTGACTCGAAACGGATTCGAATAAATTGAATTGTCTGATCTTGACTTTGATTTGTGCCTTTGATGAAAGTCAGTATTTACATGTATTTGTTTACCGCAACCTTGATACAATTTCAGATTTCGACGAGTCTCAATCGTATAACCAAGAGTGGAACGAAAAGGTAAAGGGTTTCGTAACGAAATCCACGAAATCATTGTTGCTCTAGATGTTGTTCCTTATCTTTCCTTCTCTCTGTCTTTGTATATGCACATACTCAATATATATGAACTATATATACTATATATATCTATGTATATCCCGTAGCTAGTGTAGTTGTTGATTGCCACTTTGCATGCCACAGAGACCTCTTAACTTGAGTACGATTAATCAAGCAAGCCACCAGCCTTAGTCACTCTCTCTAACTAGTTTTCTTTAACAAATTCACAGGCAAATGCGAATAGCCAATGGCAGGAGCAGTTTGCCCAATGGAGTCTTAACTCGCAGAAGAACTAAGAGGACACCGCGTCGCCAGTGGACCAGTATACCATGCCGGAGCACGAGGAGGACGAACTCTCGCTTAGCTTTTTACACCTTACCTTAACTCATAACATATATACGTTGACTTAGAGCAATTTATTTATTATTATTATTATTATTTTATGGAGCTGTTGCCGTAGATTTTCGCCTCTCGGGATATATGATTACTTTACTGAAGCAAAGAATATGAATATACAAGACTTGCAGTGGCACTGCAAACATTTGAATCTCGTTGAACACTTCAAGATACGTACACGGACGTACTGATGCTATAAGAGAGATGTATGAAGTTTTAATTTTAGGTTTCTGCGACTCTGTAATTCTCGGCTTTTAGATTTTGTAAGTCTGCGCGCGCGAGCCGCGCTTATTTATTACCAGCAAAACTTAACAAAAAAACCCGAAAATCAAACACATACGAGTAATGCGTAATACAAATACGATATAGACATTTACATTATGTACTTAAACCTAAACTAGCAACTTGTTGAGAGAACCGAAAATCAAATTCTAAATTAGGGCTGGAAGAGCATCGGGGGCTTTTCAACGTTTTTATATCGATGCTTTTCCAGCTCTAAACGCTAAAACTTATATACACAACAATATACACACTTTGAGATACGATTGAAGCCAACAAAAAAAACAAAAAAGAAAAGTAAAATGAAAACTATTTGAGCCACAGTAAAGCAAAAAACAAAAAACAAACCCAATGTTAAACACTAAAAACTAAAACGTTCGCTGCGTTTCGATTTATACTTAATCTCCATTTATAATATGCATTCATACCGCAAAAGTTATACCATATAATCGTAAATGCATATAGAGCACGACGAGATATAGAGAGAATCCGACATTTATATAGAACGTATACATAAATAACTACTGAAGAATATTACAAAAAGAGAAAAACTAAATAAAAATGCATTTTAAACAATCACAATGACAAAGTGTTTTGAATTTAGTGGGAAATTATTAATAAATGAATTTAAATTTTAATCAGCTTCAAAAAAGTATTTTTCAAACGGTTAAGAGTTTTTCCCGTTTCGCCGAGTTATCGGAGTTCTGAACCAGGAATCCTGTTTTCCGAACCTTGGCAGCACTGTTGCTCGTGAACGAAAACATGGGCAGCACTGCGGACTCGATATATCGATATTTTCCGAAATCCCGGCCGGTGGCCACACTGGTTCGGCGCACTTTTCAAAGCCGTGGTTGAAGCGCCTGCATGTCACTCAAGTTATTCGCTTTCTGACACTCGAGCTGTGCAGTTGTTATTCCGCCGCGTTTCTTCCGTCTTGGCCAAAAAAAACTCGTGACTGATCTTCGAGAGAATAATAAGTGTAAGAGAGAGAGAGCAGAGTCTGAAACCAGCTTAGAGCGAGCCGACAAGTGTGGGGCCGCGCCGCCAGCATCCACGTTAGCAGTGCAAGCGAAAGAAACGGCGATACCAGTTTCGGAGAAGCTCTCCAGTCTCCCTCGACGCTGCTCCGACTTTTGGAGCGCAGCTTTGCTCAGCTGAAAAGTCTTGAGAAATATATACATCTCCGCGTATACCGCGCGTTATTCAGGGTGTGGTGCTGCCTCGCTTAGCTAAGCTACAGAGATCTACAGAGACGAGGAGGAGGAGATGTGGAGCCCAAAGAACCTACTTGGCTGTGTGTGGAGCGCCCTGCTTTTGGGCCTGCTCCAGGGTGCGGCGGCTCAGCGCACGCCCACCATCTCGTACATCACACAGGAGCAGATCAAGGACATTGGCGGGACCGTCGAGTTCGACTGCTCCGTCCAGTACGCCAAGGAGTACAATGTGCTCTTCCTGAAGACCGACAGCGATCCCGTCTTCCTCTCCACTGGATCGACGCTGGTGATCAAGGATTCGCGCTTCTCCCTGCGCTACGATCCGAACTCGTCCACGTACAAGCTGCAGATTAAGGATATCCAGGAGACCGATGCGGGCACCTACACCTGCCAAGTGGTCATCTCAACGGTGCACAAAGTGAGCGCCGAGGTGAAGCTATCGGTGCGTCGCCCGCCCGTCATCTCCGACAATTCCACGCAGTCGATCGTGGCCAGCGAGGGCAGCAGCGTCCAGATGGAGTGCTATGCCAGCGGCTATCCCACGCCCACCATCACCTGGCGTCGCGAGAACAACGCCATCCTGCCAACGGGTGAGTCTTTAATTTTAATATATTTCTGCTATTTATTATTGTGGAATTTTTCGAGGGAGAGCATTAGCTTCGACTTGACTTACATGTCTCACGTTTTGGAGGGGCGCTGTTCTCTCCTCTCTCTCTCTCGGTTCTCTCTCTGGCTCTCAGTCCCCCAGTTGGAGCCCCAAGCACGTCTCACTGTCCGTCCCGCTTTGGCATTAGCTTTGGCTACAAGGTGTGTGCGCTCCGTGGTGGTGCTGACCATGACTCACTCAGGCGTCACCTCAGCTTTGTTTATTTAGCATTGTTGCGCTACTAAGCGGCGGCTAGCTTTTCCCCTTTTTAAGTTTTTCTTTTCCGCTTCTGTTTTTGTGTGCCTTTTTTTTCAACCCAACCCCACACCTGTCGTCCGTCCGTCCGAGGGCCATGAGTTTTGCAACACAAGATTGATTTTTTTGAGGCCTCACTCGGCACGCTTTCTTTTTATGGCATTCCCAGTTTTTGTTTACTTTTTCTTACATTTAAAAAGAATCTTATTTATTCGTTTAGGAACTGTGTATTTATTTTGTTTGATAAACAGTTTCAACCCTTTGCTTACTTGGGGTTAAAAAAAACCAAGAAACTGAATAACGGCCTAATCAAATACCAATCTAAGGCTAATAATAAATTTAAGCCAGGAGATTGGTTTTTAAACTCAATCTCACTAAAAGGTATTCATTCTCCCTTTACTTTCCTTAACCTTTTGAGGAGAAGGAGTTCTCAACTGCATTTTCTTACATTTTAAGCTGAAGAAGAACATTTCAATGCAGATAATATATATCCACTATTTCTATCTGTAAAACAATATTCAATATTTTTCGGTTTTCCCCATGAACAAGTGCAAGTTGTTTTACCATTTTGCTTTATTTTCCTTCATTTTTCTATTATTTTCTTCAAGATTTGCAACAAAAGGTTTATTGCCTTTCATCCTCGACCTGTTTTCCACCCAAATTTTACAAATTTCCAAACACCTTCTCCTCGTTTTCCTTGGAAATACCCCGGACTGGCCATGCAAGTGCAAATGTTATCTTCAGTTTTGTTTGCCTTCCTTTGTCCCTTTCAGAAATTTCGTGTTTAAGAGGGAAAAGCTAATAAAACAATAAAATAATTTGGTGCTCAGGTAGAGAGAGTAGAACCTTCACTTAAGGTTAATCCCGTACAGGTGCTGCTGCAACACAGATCTCTACCTGCACACTCGGGGACCCTCGGGCGACGGCCATAATGGAATCCCTTAACGAGATTGCAGCGTCATTTGAACGGCAGTCGAAAAGCAATTAGTGAAACTAATCCGATGGATGACTACCTACTAGCTAGCAGAGTCACCACACCCTCTTGGTTCCACTCGCAGATACTGTATCTGTAAGCTATAGCTTAGTTCCAGAACTTGTATCTTGTGCAATCTTTAATTGCCGCGACATTGAGGTTGCCTTCTATGCGCGAGAACCAGGCGAGGTCCGCTTAAAAGCTATAAAACCCGAACCGCAATAGGTTGGACACGCTCGAGGGCAGCTCAAAAAAGGCTTTACTCATTTTCTCCATAAATCAAAAGGGTCCAGGAACAGAGGGTCGGGTCGGGTCCAGTATTTGCCAGGAGGTTAGCCCCGCGCGCTGAGTTTCACACTTTTTTACGCTCTAATTTAAAGCGCTTAAGCAAACAAACTCTGGCGGACCCACACGGGGCTTTGAAATGCGCCAACGAACCGAGTCAAATGCTCTGGGATAAGGGGTTTCCAGGGAAGGGTTTTCCAGTTTCCAGGGGTTCTCCACACAGATGCAACTCCCAACTCCATGAGCCTTTGTGCTGTGGCAGCATTTCACCATTTCCCATTCGAGTTTTCGAGGCATTCGACAACTTCAGCACGCGCAATTGCTTCCGCAACTTGAAAACGTTCCACGGACCGTTTGATGGTCTCCGGGAACAGCTCAACTCGGAGCTGGAGCCGGAGTCGGAGTCGGAGTTCGGGCGTAAACAACACACAAACCTTGCCTCAACCGGTGCAAATGCAGCAGCAGCAGCAGAAGGGAGCGAGGGCTGTTTTCTTACACATCAGACACGGTCTGGGCTTTGGGCTTTTTGCCTCCTCCTCCTTCCGACTGCATAAAAAAACGAAACGAAATGAAAAATAAAAAAAAATTGAAACGAGTCAGAGGAGGGAGGAGTGTAGCGGGGCGGGTGGGCAAACATATGCAAACAAAGGCATCCTGAGAGAGAGAGCATGGCAAATGGGCTCGGTTGGGCTGTGCCGGGCCTGGCGTCGCCTGGAAACCAAAACCGAACCAAACTGAACCCCTTACCTTCCTTCCGCCACTCGGCTACATATAATTCTTATTTTGATAGCCGGCAAAATACAATCGAAGTATACAAAATATATAAATTACAAGCTAAAAAGGTAACCCAAACAAAGGCCGCGCTTCCCGGGGCGAGTACAATGTAAGAGATGCAAACAAACAAGCCGCGAGCGGTTCGACCCCTGCCCGGGATCGGGTCCGGGATCCCTCTTCTAAGCAACCCCTAACCCTAACCCTAGCTCTGGTCCCGCCCAGGGTTGAGGCAATCCCCCTCCCTTAGGATAGACTTCCGTTTTTTCGGCAGGGTGTCGACATCGCGACCCATGTCCATGCCAATTTTAGTGCGTTGCCAGGCAAATCGATTGGTTTTTTACCATGCCATTCAATGGCCATTGAGCAAACACAGACGACATGCACCTGGCGCACCTGGGAGAGCTATCTATGGGGCATACTATATATGCATATGCTTGGCTGTCACAATAAACCTCACCTTGGCCCGGCCCCTCGGAATGTTTATGCAAAGAAAGCAAAAATTTAATTTCCATTTTTTGCTGAATCTACTGCTGAATCTCTCGACAGCTGTCGACATCTGGGTTATTGTTGTCTGATTCTGCCGGAAGCCAGGCATCTTTCAGATACTTATCCGATCGAGGAGGGATCTCTGATCGCGAGGATCAGGCTAAATTAACTTTAATTGTTCAATTATGCGAGCACACTCGCCCGGGATCACTTCGGGGTGTCTGCACACGCTCCATATATGTACATAAAGTAGAGTCTATGGAGTACTTCGGGCTTCGACTCCCCTGCTCAAAAAAAGCTTGATTAACCTTTCATGCAAATTGCGTTTGCTTTTGCTTTTGCTTTGGCAAATTGCGAATTAGACTCAAGTGAGCATGATCTCTCAAGTATTCCAATTTCGCCATCAAACGCCCAGGAAGGGTGCAAAATGTTAATGTTTATAATATTTACTTTACTCTCTCCTCTCGGAGCTACTCGGAACACAAACATTTCGATGCGCAATTGATGCTCAACTCGAGATCTCAACGGGCCGTGAACGAAATTAGTTACCCCCGATTTTTCGTTGGATTTATAATGAAAAACATTCCTGGGATGCCCAGCGAGGAAGCAGGAGCAGTAGCAGCTGGGGCGAATATTTGCAAGCAATTAGGTTTGGCACACTCGCAATTAGAGGAGTGAGCCGTCCAAGTCCTTTGATGATTATTTGTTTGTCCTGCTGCTGCTGCTGCTGCTACTCCTGTTTCCTCTTCCTGTTGCAAGCTTGCCTGCATTGTTTATGGCAATTGCAAAGTCAAAAGCAAAAGCAAAAGCAGAAAGCAGCAAGCAGAAAGCGGCATAACGAGAACGGGAACGATAAACGCCAATGACGTACGTACGCGGTGTGGCAAAAAAAACCTGTTTGAAAATGTTGGTTGCTGGGGCAACGACCACTTGGTCAACATGGAACGCCATGAACCGCCAACTGGCGGCTTTCAGTCAGCCAACAAACTGCAGAGAGTCGCTGGAATAACAGCCCTTTGTGGCAGTTACTCAGCTTGAAGTAATAACTTGTTAGTTGATGGCTCAAATGGCCAGCTAAATCGTTCTAGTTTTCTACCACTTTTCAATAAACTAATCGCAGGTCCGGGAAAAGGAAGATTAACTAGCTAAATATGAAGAGGTATTAATATGTAAATATAATGTATATAAATATAATCAAGTATAATATGTATTTCCCTCACTGAGCACATTTTCTTGCAGTGTTTTAACGAATCCTTTCACACTTTGAATACATTTTCTTTGTCTGCTGTTTGCTGTCTGCTATGTGGTGGCAATTCCCTTATTTATTTAGCACTTTTAGCTGCATGTTTCACCTTCAACTGCCGTTGCAGACCGGCTTTTTAATCCTTATCACACTCACTTTCTCACACAAAGGACACGCGGCTTTCGCTCCAAGCCCAAAACCGAAGCCACCCCTCCAGCTCCTGCTCCTGCTGCTGTTCCTGTTCCCTGTTTGTCTTGGGACTTTGCCAATATTTATTTAGGCACTCGGCTCACAAGGGATTTACGTCGGTCAGCCTTCTTGCTCCAGCAGCTTATCCATTTCTCTTTTTTTTTGGCATAATTGCTATTTTAATAGTTTTCTTTTCAATCCAATCCCTGATTTATGAGTTTCTTCTGGTACAAAGTACAGTCTGCACTCATCTGCAATTGAGGAAGGGAAGGGAAGAGCGACAGAGTGTGGAGTGGAGTGTAATCCAATAAATGGCATGCCAGGCGGCATAACTCTCGGCCAGCTATAATGTACTACTCGACGGAGAAAATCACTTTTGAAAAGTCAACAACACACAGCGTCTGTGGCTTTGTCTGTCGGTGGGTGGTTCCTGGTTCTTCCTCTGGAATCGGAGGTGGAGGTGGGTGGCCTTGTCCAGGGTGGTGGCTGCTCCATGTCACATTCTGTGCGGTTTCAAGGCGAAGGCAAAGGCGAAGCGTTACCCACCAAAGTGGGTGCATTCACATGTCTCAAGAGCTTGTTATATGCTCGATATGTACGTTCGGATCTCTGTGTGTGCGCCGAGAGAAGCCCTCGGTTCATGTTGATGTTCCTTGATGAGTTTGGGTGACAAAACAGGAAGAGGCGACAAATTTGCAAAGGCATGCAATTTTTCCACCCAACCATTGGAGTGGAGAAGCTGCAGAGCTGCCTCTGAAGCAGTATGTACCAGGTGTTCTTGGGCAATCAATGTGAGATGCCAGTGACAGGATACAGTAGGGCCTTAATCAACTCAAAACACTTGAAATACTTGGTTAATGACTTGGTTTCAGAATGATTTCTTTATAAAAAAGGTAATATTTCAACTTTATAACCCAAGGAACTCGACTTCTATTAAGAAATTTAAACTGAAATTTGGTATAAGGTTAACATCCACTCAGAGCTTGCTATCCAGTCATTATCTCCGAATATTTCGTACATGTCGAACTGAATCAAGCATTTCAGGCCGACAAATGACAATCAAATCAAACCCCATTGGAAAAAAGCATTTCCCAAACGAGGGAAAAAAGTGAAAATCGTGTTAGAATCAAAACACTGTGTGCACTTTTTTAATTGGATTTCTCTGCCAAACCAACGAACTCTGGAGAGGAAAGAGAAACATGACCCATCTGTGACATGCCCCGGAGCTATGATATGTCGGGTGGCTGCTGCTCTGCCTGGGTTTTCCTTTCGTTGGGGGTATGGGTTCGGGTTTGGGTTTGGGTTTGGGCTTGGGTCTAGGCCTGGGAAGTGTGTGCAGCGGGCGCAAATAATGCGGAGCGTCATTAAAAGCGCACCCGCTTCGGCATTTGGCTCCGGCTTCTGCCACTGCCACTGCCTTTGCCAGTCCGTGTTTTAAATTATGATGAGTCACACATTGTTGACGTGCAGCATTAACATTCATAATTTCCACATGGCAACGTTCGGTTCATAGAACCTTGGACTCGCCTCGACTCGACTCTCAGTTGACATTTGAAGAGCTGTAGAGGCAGCTTTTCCTGGGCAGGAAGACGAGTTTGCCGCCAAATTGCAGGAAATTGAATGCGGAGAAAAAACAAATATGGCCGCAGGACAAGACCTAGACTTCCTGGGAAAGGGAAAGCGCTGCTCCGGCGGCATCAATGTTATTTCGGTTAGTTCGTCGTTCGTCACACGTTTTTCCAAAGGGGCGGCGTCTCTGGTCCTGTGATTGGTGCGCACATATTTTTTGCATACCCGTCGTTTTTGGTGTTTCCCCGGGTTCCCAGACCCAGTCCCTGTCCCTGTCCGTGCCCGCGTCCTGTTCCTGCCTTCTTCGGTGGTTGTTTCGTTGCTTCACAAAATGGCGGCGTGCCTCGTTTTGTCGCTTTAAGTAGTTTATAAAAAATGACGAGCAGCAGCAACCCTTTCCACCTTCTAGGTAGGGTCACAAATTTTCCAAACGAGCGCCCTTCTTCTTGATGCATTTAACGCTAAAAGTCATCCAAGCGCCAAGACCTAGACCTCAGCGGGTCACATAGTCATCGCAGGCTACACCTACGCTCGGTGCTCGGCAGTGCACCTGTTTCCCTTTGGTGCTGCTGCTTTTTCCCAGGCATTTTCCATTTCCTCTGGAGCAGCACAAAGGAGTTGGTGCATCCTTTCAGGCCGGGTTCCATCTAGGTACCTGCACTTCGCACCTCCCCCCAGAAACACAATTCTCACCTCTCTTCCCTTGCACAATTTTCCTTTTTCTTCAACTGACAATTTATCTCTCTGGCTGTTTGCCCAAGGGACAGGACAGGGATAGGACTCGGACCGACCTGGTCGGGGTGTTGTTGCTGCGTTACCAGCGTTGTTTTCATTTCGCCTGAGAGCCCCAGACAGGTTCCCTTGAAGGAAGCCGGCCTAAAACAAATGTGTGGACCCCGCCTCACCTGACTGTTTTGTCGGGGCTTTCATTACCTTTTCAGTTTCCATCTTTCCTGCCAGCACTCTCTTCGAGCTCTGTTTATGTTTCTTTTTTATTCTGCAGCCTGAGTTCGTTCTCTTTCTGGTTGTGTTTTCCTTTCATTAGTTGTCGGGGATTGCACAGTCAGAGTCGGGATTCGGAGTTGGAGTTGGAGTCATCATCCATCCTGTGTTGGCCGGTGCAAAGTGTTTTTAATTCTCTCATTAGTAACTGAAATTACTCGGCACCATTCGGCGTTGATGGATGATGGCTGGCATGATATGGGAATCGGGAAACGAGGAGGATAGCCCTATTTCCGCCTGGCATATATATCTTTTGTTGGATCCCTGAAATGCGGGCATCTCTCATTAGTTTGATTGAAACTGAAATTCACTCTTAATTTGTCAATATGTTATGGTTCTTATACGAGGTTCTGAATCTTAATAGATCATAAAACTCAGAGGTACATATTTGGACACCGTAAAACCCAACCCCTTTGCCTTGGGCTTGTTTAGCGAGTGATATACGAGGCTGGTTTTTGTAATTCGAAGCCATTACAATGTTTTTTCGATTCATGAACTCTTACATAATCTCGAATTCTCAAACAAACACAGCCCCAGACTCATTTCGGAGTGTTCTGTTTCAATGACTTTATGCTCTAGTTCATGAATTTCGAACCCTCGGAAAGTGTCGTATGGAGTCAATTCGAGCCATTATTTCTGCATTAATTAAAGGCACAGAATGAGAAATGTTTTGAACTCAAGAAGCAGGCAGCTGCGAGGTCGCTCTCTCTGTCTGCGTCGCATAACTAATTAGCAATTAAATATTTGCCACTTTCCTCGTTGACACGCCCCAATTACGCGCATGCGCAACCTCCGCTTGAAAACTTGGAGTTTTTCTAGTTTTTTTTTACATGGCGCAACGGTAAACAGGCGACAAATGTTTGAAGCTTTGGAAATTCCTAGCTACTCTTCCTACCTGACTTGCATATCATTTCACAGTCCAGTAAGTAAGCGTCAGTCCATCAAAAAGGGCATTAAAAATAGTAGAAAAAAAAAGAGTGGTAATAGCTGGAAATTTGTGTATTTTGAGTGCATGTAGGTTGCATGTGAACTATAACTCTAGCTTCGATCGGACTCCTGCTGGAGTCAGAGGTAAATGGTTAGGGGAAAAAGACAGCAGAAACAGAAACAGAAACTGAAACAGAACCTAGAGATAGAGAAAGAACCTGTTTTGGTGGACTGAAGCCTGGGTCTCCTCCTCCTCCTCCTTCTGCTGACATGACCACAGTAAACGCTCGTAAATTACAAACCCAACAAATATTCAACTTGCTGTCCAGAGCTGGGAAGACCATAGCGATAACCTTTACGACTTTTGTGTATAATTTTTGGTTTCATTGATGCGAATGGCCTTTGTTTTCGGGAGCTCTGAGAATATTTTGCGGATTTGGTTGGTTTCCCCTGCTTAACGTTGATAGTGCCAAGTCTTAATCTTCTCTAGAGATATATATATATGTTTTTGCATAAGTTCGTTGTTGTTGTGTTTAAATTCTCATGAATATGTCTGCCTTCATCCCACGATTATAAGTATTTTTAGCTTGAGAAAGTTTGCTTTATATTGCAATTATTTCAAAGAGGGGCTTCTCTTTAATATTTCCAAGAATGTCATTGATAAGAACTACATATATAACTTATTAAAATTTAAATAATATTTATAAAAAAGTCAAAGTCAAAGTCAGCATCCTTATGCTGAGACCTTGATAAGTTTTTAACTCCAAAATAAGTCACATAAAAAGAAACAAGATTGCATTAATCGTTTTCTTTGACATTTAAAAAATTCAACATTTGATTATAATTTATATATGAGAATTTTTCCTACTATTACTACTGTTATGTATTCATAAAGCGCCTTCTTTTATAGCTTCAAATTCTTGTCCAATTGTTCAGAGAAATGTCCACCCCTCACGACACATTCTCTTTCTCTCTGTGTCTGTGTGTAATCCAAAGTGAATCATTTTCCATTTGGACTAATTAAACCAATTCCCCCCTCGATCTCTGTCTCTTAAGTCTGCCCCTCGGATATATACTTATATATACAAATATATCGAAGGCGTGCTCAGAGATGTTTGTTTTTCTAATATTGAAATGAGTTTGTTGCGTTTGAGAGCAGAATGGAGAGCCCGCATCACGACAAGATGCCATTTGAGCTCTTCAAACTCCGCCTTAACCCATTGGCAACACACTGTTTGCTCTGGCAGTGCAGTGAAGGAGGAAGGAATGGTGGGGGGGGACTCTGTCAATCCAATTTTAATGAAATGTGTTACTTCGATTCCCAGGCGCAATTAATTTGAAATGTTTCAGTTGAGCAGGCACAAGCCGCACTCGAATATCGTATTTTTCCCCCCTCGCTGTGGCCCGCATTTTGTGTGCAATTCGCATCAAACATATTTTCAGGGCATTCCGGAGCTTTGGTCAATGCTCTCTACCGGAGCTTCCACTTTTTCCCCGGTATTTGCCAACTCTTTTTTTTTTGAGCACTGAGGGAAATGTATATGAGAGTTTATTTTATTAAATTTGGAATACATTAATAGGTTTTTCTTAAAAATGTATTTCAAAGAAATAAAAATTTTACAAATTTTTTCAAAATTTTATAAGGGGTTATATCGTTAAAATTGTCAAAAATTGATAAAATTTAAAAAAAAATTTAAAAAATATTTTATATCCAATATGCAGATTTTTTAATTTAATAAAAACCGGCATAGAAAAGCTTTTTTATATTAAAATTAATGCATTTTTACCCAAGTTATGATCAATTTTTGATACCAATTTTTAACTTTAGGGAAGATTTATTAATCTAAGAAATAACCGGCAAAAAAAAGCTTTTCAAAATCAAATTAATGAATTTTTTCCCAAGCTATGATCAATTTTCGATACCAATTTTAGGGCTTTATAAACTTCGGTTCTCGGAAGCTTGTTTTCCTTGCTTGTATTGACTTTGGTTTCACCAAGAAAAGACCCCTTACACCACAGAACTTTTATCTAACCCGAGAAAATCCTAATAATAAATATGTAACTATACTTATAATATATATAAATAATAATAAAAATATAAATATACATATATGTATATACTTAAATACCTAAAAATGATTAAAGCACAACCAAATTTATTAGCTGCATTTCCCTCGGTGTAATTTTTCTGCTCGCATGTAGTTTGTGTCAATTGTTTGAGCCTGAATTGTTTTGGCAAATGTTTGAAGAGCAGCCACAGACACGCAGCCAAGAGGAGTGTAGGTTTGTGTGTATCCCGACGCTGGATGAGAGGGAACAGATCCCTAGGCTCATTGCACTCGCTACCACTGCCACTGCATCCATCTCACCCTCTCTGTTTAGCCCGGTGAGCCGAGCCAACTTCCGGTTATGAACCCGGAGCACCTTTCGCAATTCGCATTTTGCATTTTGCATTCGCACTGCAATTCCTATTCCCATTCACGTTTACGCTTCAGTGGCTCGACTCGACTCGGCTGCCTCCCACTCCCACTCCCTGGGCCATCCTTCCATGCACTTATGCCTAAGTGCAGTGGCGTACTCCGTACTTTTCTGGTCTTTTTTTTTCAAAATTAGTTGGCAACCGAAGCAAACGAGCAGAGGGAGCAGTGCTGTGCCGGCCCGAAATGGTTTACTTGTTAGAGGTCATTAACGTGGCCATTGTTTTGTGCGAACACGGACAGTGGAAAAGGTCACCCGCAGCAGCAAGTGCCAACGGATGTGCCCCTTGTGTTGGCTCATTAAAATCGGATTTTTGACTCTCTGCTCTGCTCCCCGCTGCACAAACACAATAGAGAGCGTTTAGAGCTGCTCCATTAATAGCCGCCACTGCCACACCATTGAATAGATGTGTTTGCACATGAACGCCCGCCTAGGACCGGATCACATTAAAGCTGCCACTCTTTTGGTTAATGGAAACTGTTATGCCGCAGTTCAAAAGGGCAATTATTCGTGGCGATTTAGAAGATATTATAAAGGCTGGAGAGCATGTGGAGTTGGTATACATTCTACAAAGAAGAGGATAAAAGTCATTATTAAATAGTTGATTTATAATAATTAAGAGTTACCTGAGATTTATGAATAAATATCAAGTATACTAATGAATATTTCCCTCTTTCCCCTTCCAGATAGTGCCACCTATTCCGGCAACATCCTGCGCATCAAGTCGGTGAAGAAGGAGGATCGTGGCACCTACTACTGCGTGGCCGACAATGGCGTCAGCAAGGGCGATCGTCGTAATGTCAACGTTGAGGTGGAGTTCGCGCCAGTGATCACGGTGCCCCGACCCCGTCTGGGACAGGCTTTGCAATACGACATGGACTTGGAGTGCCACATCGAGGCGTACCCACCGCCAGCCATTGTCTGGACCAAGGATGACATCCAGCTGGCCAATAACCAGCACTACAGCATCTCGCACTTTGCCACCGCCGACGAGTACTCCGACTCGACGCTCCGCGTGATCACCATTGAGAAGCGTCAGTATGGTGATTATGTGTGCAAGGCCACCAATCGCTTTGGCGAGGCGGAGGCGCGTGTCAATCTGTTCGAGACCATCATTCCCGTGTGCCCGCCGGCCTGCGGACAGGCGTCATATGCCGGTGCCGAGGAAGTGGCCGCCACCTCGTTCGCCCTGGTGGGCATACTGGCGGCGCTGATCTTCGCCAGATAAGCCAATATCCGCTCTCCGAGTCCAACAACCAACAAAACAAAACAATCCATCACACTCAGCCCTCGAATGCATAACCATAAACATAAAAATAATATATAGATATTACCTTATAACCGCGCAATAGAAGTCTCAAATGATTCCAGAATTCCAGTCTGTTGTAGCTCCCGTTTCCGTTTCTATTTCCGTTTTCTTACGTCCAATATATTATGTCTTAAGTTAAGAAGTATGCTAAGTGAAAAGGAGGACGGCGATGAGTAGAAGCCGAGAGCAATCGAAATAATTTATTAGCACCTACCTTCGAACTCCACCCGAGGTGCAGGGATATATCACACCAGACTCTCTCTCGATATACATTCCCAAGAGCCCGTCCGTTTTGCTTTCCAATCTGGCACTGTATATGTTTTAAATACCTTAATCTAAGCACTATATACAGCATTCCCGCATTCCGTTTCCGCTTTACTTTTACACAGAGATATTTTATTTTTTATTTAATAAACAATAAAGTATTCTCGTGACAACTCGAATAAACCCTAATGATAGTACTAACATCTGCATTAAATCGAGGCAAAAACATCTGTAAACATCTCTCTACTTAGGTCTTAAGCACAATGCGAAATTCTTTTGATAAACAAGACATGATTTTTGAGCCCAGTTTTTGTGTGGCTGCGACGACGATTAAAATCAATTTCGACTTTGTAATTCAAGAAAACAAAAAAAGGATAAAAAGCAACGAGAAAAAAACAAATGAACAAACACAAAAAAATCAATAAAAATATTTGAAAAACAAAAGCCACAAGACCTTTTCTTTTAGTTTACAACAAGGAATACATTTAGTTTTAAAAGGATATGTTTGTAAATGAGAACAATGGGATATTATGATAGTTACGAGTTAAATTTAATTTCTTATCGAGCCACCATTGACGGCCATGCGATAGTATAGATTGAACTCGGCCTCGTAGTCCGCAAAGGAGCCGTTGTTGTGCCGCTTGCTGGGCGGAACGAAGCGCCGCAGCGGATTGTCCAGCAGGAAGCGATAGATGCGCTCGGCCCTGTCCCGTTGCAACTGGGTTTTCACCCCAATCGCCTGCATGTTGTCCAGCAATTGGTCCATTTCGTCCTGCTGACGGCTGGCCTTCAGCCTCAAATCGTGCGGATCAACTGGGGGGCAGGACGAGAGGGTGGTTATTTTCCGGTCTGGCCGGATATGAGGACAAAATGTCTGAGCTTTGAGCTTACCAATTAACGGCTCCAAATTCAATTTCAAGTCAGACGTGTGCGCGCCAATTGCCGACGCCCACAAAATGCGTTTGCGGACTTCCTGCAGGGCGCCGAAGGGTGTCAGCAGATACCCAGGCGCCAGTTGAACGGTGGAGGCCAACTCCTGTCCCTCCACGATGAGCGGATTGGCCGACAGCAGGAAGGAGCTGAAAGCCAGAAACATTAATTAATTGGAAATTCCTTAGTTTCCCTTAAATACTCTCTTCTCTTACTTACCAGGCTCGTGACAGGCAGCTGAGCTTTTCCAGTGGCATTTCCGCAAAGGTGTTCAGTTCAAGCAAGTGTGCGGGCACTGTGGCTCCGGATTGTGGCACCATTACTGTGAAATCGCCGGCTCCCGGCATCAGGGTCTTGTTGTCAAAGCTGCGGCGCATGGACGAATTCATAATGACACTGGCACTGGAATCGAGCTCCATCTTGGTGCTGGAGAAGACGCTGTCGTTGGCCATGTAGAAACTCTCGGCGCCCAGCATGGACATGTTGCTGACCTTTAACTTGGTGCTCATCAGCTGGGACTTGGCGTTCTGCTCCTGTGCCGTGGCCTGCATGTCATCCAGCAGATTCTTCATCATGTTGCGCGAGAAGACGATCTTGTCTTTGATCTGCGACAGCTGCACCATGTCCTGTTGAATGCGATTGATGGAGGCGCTGATGTCGCCGTACACCTGCTTCACGGAGCCGAGCTTTAGGTCGTGGTTCTCCAGCTGGCTGCCGCCGACGTCCAGTTCCTGGCGCAACTGCTCAATCTGCTCGCGCAGGAAGTCGTTTTGGGCGCGATTAAAGTTTCGCATGTTGTACTGGACGAGATAGTCGCTGATCAGCTCATCGGCGGCCTCCGAGTCGCCCGAATCGATGCTATTGAAACTGTACACCTTCTGCTGCAGTTCGTCCACAAAGTCGCTGTACTCCTGGCAGAAGCGCGCCTCCTTCACCTCCAGCTCCTTGTGGGCGGCCAGAGACTTTGCAGCGAGGCCCAGCATGTCGGCCTTGGTCTTCAGCAGCTTCACCTCGTAGCTGTTGAGTGGAGGTTTTGCCATTGTCGGCTTGTCCCTGGCCTCATTAAGGCGCATTATATTCTGCAGCTGCTCCTCCTTGATCTTCATGATGACATTCAACAACGTGGAGTTGGGTGTGTCCGCAAAGATGGTGCGCATCTCATCCCACAGCCGCCGCTTAGCCTCCGCCAGAGAATGAGCATTGGTATCCTCGTCGGCCACTCCGTAAAAGTTCTCCAGCTTCTTGAGCGCCGCTTCAACATCGCGTGCCGCTTGCTTCTCGCTGGCATTCCTTGCATTTAGCACCACCGGCGTGGTGGCCAGGATCTGGGCCTTGGTTTTCTGCTCCTGCGCGCAGCTCTTGTTTAGCGACTCCAGTTTAAGCTTGAGGATATTGCATTTGACTTCCAAGAGTTGCTTCCTGTTCGTGGCATTGATGGTTTGAATGTCTGCGAAAGGAGAATTAATTCAAGGATAATCTTTGATTCCTTTCCTAGCATAGAATACCCACTCTTGGTCTTGACACTGGCGGCTAGTCTCTGGTGCTCCTTTCGGGCATCCGCCAACTGCTGCACCGCCTTCTGCTTCTGCTTCTTGAGCTGCTGCATTTGCTGATATCGCTGCAGCTCCGGCGGCTGGAAGCTGCGGGAAGCCAGCGGCACCACCTTGTCCTTGTAGCGGGCCACATGGGCGATCAGCAGGTTCTCGCGCAGCTCTCGCACAACCTCCCGCGGATGGATGCGCGCCTGCAGCTGGTTCAGAAGATGACTGGAGCCCGACTTGAAGATCCTTTGCGGAATCAAAGGTTTGCAATCAGTCAGAAAGTGGATTTAATGCCAGCAATTACCTTCCCAGACCATCATCGACGGGCAGGTCAGAGGGCGAACATCCCAGGCTAGTGGCCCAGCACTTGAATTCGTCAATTTTATCCTGGTAAGCCATGATTTGCAAAAAATAACACGAAAAGGCGCAGTTGTTTGAAAATCTTCAGTATGACCGATCGACGGTTCCTTGAAAAACCTCGCACATCGCTTCTTGTAACGGAACTAAAATTTCAAAAATTTTAACCAACCTTTAACTTGGGCTTGAAAGTGTAAGCTAGTTAAGAAATTTAAAGTATTACAAGTTATTTAGTAACAATATTAAACGTGTTTTAAAGTTTATAACAACTGTTTATTGTATAAAATTAAATTCCTTAAAACAATCAATTAGAGCAAGTTGGCAGCACAGGTTCACAATGGATTCGCCAGATCTAGCGGGCAAATAGCTAAATAGGCATCACTGGTAGCGGCACGTGGAGTAAAGTCTCACGTTTTTATATTTAGCCACAAAAACCAGTTAAAATAAGTTAAAACCATGGGTCGCAAGGCTGAATATAGCGAAAAACCGAAGAAGGGACCCGGCCGCAAGGCCCGCAAACAGGGACCGCCCGTGTTCCGCAAGAAATCCTTTGGTAAGTGACCAACAAAGTTCCTCGCCGATTGCCGGGCACTAAATTCAAATGCGTCCCTCGACAGCTCCCATGGAAGAGGAGGATAAGAAGCTCTCGCACCGTCAGAAGCAGCGTTTCGTCAAGCGGGAGCAGAAGAAGGTAGTCCAGAAGGCGAAACTCCAGGAAAAGCGGGCCAAGGGTGTCAAGAAGCAACCACAAGTCCGACGGAAAACGGCCTACAACAGCGACAGCGAACCGGAGGACGAGGTGGAGGCTCAAGCGGCCTCCTCCGACGAGGAGGAGGTGCCACAACTAGTGCCGGCGCCCACAAATAAAAAATCTGCAGCTCCCAAAGGCTTTACAGACGACAACGATGCTTGGTTGAAGCCCAAAAAGGGAAAGAAGTTGCCAGAACCCGTATCCGAAGAGGAGGAGGAGGATGATGATGATGAGGAGGAAATAGAGGAAGATTCTGAGAATGAAAATGGTCTCGATGCTGCCGAGTCCGCCGAGGAAGATGAGGAGGAGGACGACGATGATGAGGATGATGATGAAGATGAAGAAGAGGAGGACTCTGATGAAGGCACCGCCCAGGTGGGCAAGCTGGCCGATCTCTCAGACGATGAGGCCAACTCGGACGATGACTTTGACATATCCGGGGACGAGGATGCTGCTCAAGCGGAGACCGATGAGGATGATGACGACGATGAGGATGATGATGATGATGACGACGACAAGCTGCCCATTGAGCGCGCCAACAAAAAGCTTAAGAAGCGCGAGGCCAAGGAGGCTAAGATGGCCGAAGAGGAAATGCAGATGACGGTCGATCATCAGGATGTGTTCCAGCTGCCCGACGACGAAGAAAAGACCGAGGATCTTACCCTGCAGCAGGTGCAGCAGCGCATCAAAGATGTTACCTTGGTCCTGTCCGACTTCAAAAAATATCGTCAGGCGGATCGTTCTCGTGGGGAGTACATTGAGCTGCTCCGCCAGGACTTGTGCTTGTACTACAGCTACAATGAGTTTTTGATGGAGAAGCTGATGGACATGTTCCCGCTAACTGAACTCATGGAGTACCTCGAGGCCTCGGAGGTGGGTAAACCTGCAAGAAAGCTTCTTAGCCTTTTGTAAACATTTGTATTCATTTTTTCAGGTGGCCCGTCCTCTGACCATCCGCACCAACACGCTGAAGACACGTCGTCGGGACCTGGCCGCCGCTCTGATCAATCGTGGCGTGAATTTGGATCCACTGGGCAAGTGGACCAAGGTGGGACTAGTTGTCTTCAACTCGCAGGTGCCGCTGGGCGCCACGCCCGAGTACTTGGCTGGTCACTACATGTGCCAGGGCGCCTCCTCGCTGCTGCCGGTAATGGCGCTAGCTCCGCAGGAGAACGAACGCATCTTGGACATGTGCTCCGCCCCTGGTGGCAAGGGATCGCACATTGCTTCTATTATGAAGAACACCGGAACGCTGTTCGCCAACGACTTCAATCGGGATCGCGTCAAGGCAGTCCAGGCCAATTTCCATCGTTTGGGCATTGTGAATGCGATTATCAGCTGCGAGGATGGCACCAAGTTCAAGAACATTATCACCGGTTTCGATCGCGTCCTACTCGACGCTCCTTGCACTGGCACTGGCGTGGTCTCCAAGGATCCTAGTGTGAAGACAACCAAGTCTGAAGTGGATGTCCAGAGGTGTTACAACCTGCAGCGGAAACTCCTGCTCTCGGCCATTGATTGTGTGGACGCGAAATCGTCGACCGGTGGCTATATTGTGTACTCGACATGCTCCGTGCTGCCGGAGGAGAATGAATGGGTCATCGACTATGCGCTCAAGAAGCGCAATGTGAAGCTGGTGCCCACTGGCCTGGACTTTGGCGTCGAGGGCTTCACAAAGTTCCGCCAGCACCGCTTCCATCCCAGCTTGAACCTCACCAAGCGCTACTATCCGCACACCCACAACATGGACGGCTTCTACGTGGCCAAGCTGAAGAAGTTCTCCAACACGATACCGCTGACCAAGGAGCAGCAGGAGGAAGATGAGAAGCAGCTGGACGCAGCAATCGAAGCAGAGGCGACGACGACCTCTACCACAGAAGGCGAAACCGAAGCGGAAACTGAAAAGGAGACGGCAGCGGGCGAGAAAGCTCCCCGCAAGCTATTGGGCAAACGTGCCGGCAAGCCCAGTCTCACAGATGTCGAGCAGGATCTGAAGAAGAAGAAGCTGGAAGAGAGCAAAACGAAATACGTAGCAAAGGTGTTTGAGAAACCTGTGAAGACGCCCAAGAAGCCAAAACCGGAGAAGCCACAGGAGGAGAAAAAGAAAGTCCGATGGAGCGACCCTCTGACGGCCCAATCCAATGGTAATGCAGCCTCCTCGAAAACAGAGGGCAAGGCATCGAAGAAGAAGCAGCAGCAAGAGCTGCAGAAGGGAAAAAAGGTCCCAGAAGCGGCCCAGAAAGTCCATAAGAGCGAGTCGCCCTCCAAAGTTCCCAAGTCAACGGTAAATGGTAGCGCTGCACATGCCACAACTGAGGGAAAAAAACCCTCTGGGAAGCCACAAAAGGCGCCGGCTACGCCGAAGACCCCTTCCAAGGTAGTCAAGGCATCAAACGGAGACAAAGATGTGCCCTTGCTGGAAGGCAAGCCCATCAAGAAGCAGAACAAGCTGAAGAATTCGAAAAAGCAGATTGGACAGCTGAAGAAGTCGAAGGCGGGCGGTAAAGAGGGAAAGAAGCAAAAGTTCAGGAAGTGAACCCTGTTAATCACTGCCTGTTTAATTTAAGTGTAGATCATAAGTTGGGGTAGTCCCCAGGCGATAACGATTACCTGTTTTTATATTGAGAACTTTCTTAGCTTAAATTCGATTTTTAACTACAACTGTGCTGTAATTAGCGATCGATGTTAACAATAAATGCTAAGCTCGCCTTAATATAGTCACAAAGCGGGTGTATCCACCTTTTATTTATTCAAGGGAATTCCTGCTATGTTATTAGTTCACAACCAGATAGCTGCGTCCTTGGATTTAAAGGGTATTTTAATCCTCTGACTAAAAAGTTCTCAATTCCAGGATAATGCAGCTCCTGTCGAACCAAAAGGAAAGGCGTCTAAGAAGAAGCATCAGCTCAAGGATAAGAAACCTCATGAGTCAGACCACAAAGTTCTTAGAAACGAGTCACCATTTAAAGTGAATCCACCAACGGTTAAAGCTAGCGCTTCTCCTTCACTCCTGAGGGAAGGCAGCCCCCAAGAATGGTGTTTGAGACACCAGCGAGGCCCCAGCCCGTCTCCAGACTAATCAAAGCTGAAAAATGAAGAGTGGAACATAAGTTGGGGTAGTCCCCAGGCGATAATGATTACCTTTTTTGATACTGAGAACTTTCTTTGCCTGAATTCGATATTTAAATAAAACTAATTAATGATCAATAATAACAATAAATGCCAAGCTCGCCTAAGCAGGTTTATCCACCTTCTCTTTAGTCACGGAAAGCTCTGTGCCGAGTTATCAGTTCTCAACCAGCAAGCTCTGCCCTCGGATCATAGGTGTTCCAAGCTCAGACGCGGGCATAGCGATAAGCGGAGCAATTATAAATTTTATTTCAGTTTCAATCCGGCAAATCAACATGCAAAGTGCACTTTTGCTCGGCTTTTGCCTCGCTCTCGCTCTGGTGGCTTCTATCGAAGCGGATGTGGATATCAATAGGACCACAGCCAGCCGGATCCATCAGAACCTTAATAGAACGACCTCGCCCTGCACGAATTTCTGGAGCTTTGCCTGCGGTGGCTTCGTCAACAACAACAACACACCAACCTCGAAATATGTGGACAACTTTGAGTGGGTCGAGGACCAGTTTGCTACTGCTTTGGTGGAGTTCATGGAAAGCGACTTGGGAGCTAATGACACCCAGGCACCGCGTCTCATCCGCCAAATGAGATCGTATTACAAGGCCTGCATTAGCGATAAGGAGCAATGGACTCCATTGGATCCTCCAGAGACAATCGAACGTTGGGCAATGGCAGGCACAGGACCCCTGGGCATAGCCTTCGATGAGCGGGCAGATGTGGCAACCAATGATTCCACACGTCGTGTTGTCCAGTTAACGATGCCCGAGCCGAGTGCCACCAGATATAGGATGCTGAGGGCCCTGCGGATAATAGAAAGCCCTCAAAACAACTACGAAAACAAGGATAATCTGACTCAATTTATCAAGAACTTGCAGGAGCTGCAGGATAAGCATCGCGGGGATGAGCCCACTGTGTACACCTGGACCTACAAGGAAATGTTTGAGCAAATTCCTCATCTTTCCTGGGCAGAGATTCTTAGTGACCAATTCGAGGTCCACAGGACCTCGCCTCTTTTCAGTAACCTCATCTTCGAGGTGAGCAATGTGGAGTATTTTCGGGAATTGGTTCAGCTTCTGAGGTTCATCAAATTTGAGGACTATAAGGTGTATGCCAGAGTACACCACTTGGTTGTGCTCCAAGAAGCGGCGCCTAGGAATCGCAATCCCAAGACTTGCATTCACCACATGCGCGCCATCCTGCCGCTGGGCATAAACTACATTTACGATCGATTTGTGTACCAAAACCGGGAGCAGGACACTCGTCGACTGCAGGAGATCTTTGGTAGGTTAAAGGCCACATTTAAGAAATACTTGGAGGCCAATCGTCTAAATCTCAGCGCCAGGATGTTGGACTATTTGGAGGCCAAACTTGAGGGCATGCAGCTGAAGGTTGGTAACCTGCCGGAGGAGAAGGCCCCCGAGTTTTATGACTCGCACTATGAAAGTGCCGATTTCAAGGATTCCACTTTCCTGGACAACCTTATTGAGGGCCTGGCCCTGCGAACCCGTCTCCAGCACGCGGGACTCCTCCAGCCGGACGCCAGGCTGGATCTCCGGCGTTACTACGTCAACGATAATGTTGTCAAGGCTCGCACCTCTCCCTTTTATGAGAATGAAAGGAACACCATTACCGTGCCCATGGAATTCCTGCAGTTTCCTCTGTTCGATCACCGCCAGCATCCCATCTTCCAGGAGAGCCTTGTGGGAGCGGTGCTGGGACACGAAATGAGCCATGCCTTCGAGCAGGAGGGTGTGCTCTTTGACGCCTCGGGAAATGAGTCACCTATTGGCCTACAGATTCTCGAATCCAAGAGTTTCCAGGCGGCCATCAAGTGCGCTAAGGGAGGGCAAGCCGCTGTGTCCCTAAAGGAGCGCCTGGCCGATCTTAATGGCCTCCAGCTAGCCTACGACTTCTTCTTCGGTCTCAACCACGACTCGCGGCAACTCGAGTATCGTCCCTATGCCTTCGAAGCGGAGTTCAGGGCGCCGCAACTGTTCCACCTGAGCTATGCCCAGTTCTTCTGCGGATCCCTGCCCCCGGTGATTGCCCATGATCGCGACGACGAGCGTGTGAACGTGAGCGTTGGCAATTTGCGTCAATTTGCATACGACTTTCAGTGCCCTCATCATCAGACGTCGCCAGCCGATCCGGCGCCTCCGCATCCGCCTCCGGCTGCCTTGTGTGAAATGTGGCGTCCACGGGAGCTGTCCGCATCCAAACCTGCTATATTGCAGTCATAACTATAAAATGTAATACAGAATCTATGCTGATGGAATCGACAATTACTTGGAGCTCAAAATGTGACATTTTCGTGAGCTCAACAGAGGGTTTATTGGAATATTTAACAAGTATGTTTATATACATTGTTAGCTTTTAAAATTGTAATAACAATTTCATTAAAAAATAAAGAAAAGTTTACCAGAATATAATAAAAAGTGAGTTTTAATTAAAATAATTTCTAGAAAATCTTTAAAACAGTAAAAGAAGCTAACTTCGGGAAGCCGAACTAAGTCAAAAATGCCTTAATATTATTTCGGAAATCTTTACTATGCTAGTTTTTATTAGGTTAACAATTATTTCAATTTTATTTGTGAATTTTTCACACTTTTGATCCCTTATAAATTTAATATAAAATTTCGAAAAAAGTTGGAAAAATTCTATTATCGTCCAAACATATCTAGATCGACTTGACTGTGAATGCAGTTCAAGAATATATGTATATAATAATAAAATAATACTAATATTATAATACACTGCAATGGTATAATGAGTCCAAAAGTAGAAAAAATAAGTCTTAAAAATATAGAATTTTAAAATGTATGGGAAAGCCTTTAATGTTAATCCTAAAATATCTACAAATATATGCTCAGCAATCTGGTTTTAGTTGTCTATTAACGGTCAAGGCCAATCATAATATAATAAATTATATACTGTTTTGAAAATCTGGTTGATAACCACTATAAACTTAATATAATACTATATAGAGATTTTTGGCAATGACGCTGTCTTTTCAAATTGTTAATCTTTCAAGGTTGCCTCTCCCGCAATGATCATCATTATCACCTTTTCTATAGCTCCCAGTGGAATATATGAATTTTGCAGATAGCAGTTTTAGATAGAAGTTTTAGTAGCAGCCTAATATATATAATAACTATATAAAATATATATAATAACTATATAAAATAATCTTTACTATATAGTAAATATAATATATATATAATAATCTTTAATATATAGTAAATATACAGTGAGCCTGAGCTGCTTTTAATTTAGTAATTACTTGCATTAAAAGATAGGTGAAGAGTCATCAAAAAACTGTTTAGGCAACTTGTGATAACTGTTAATCTGTTCTTTTTTAGTTTTTTAATATATATTCTTTGCAATATTAAGTTCTAGTAATAGATTTTAAACAGATAACAAACTTAGCACACGTCATCCTTTAAGTATCTTTAGTAGCTAGTAAACAAAATCACACAGTTAACAGCTTTAATTCCAATTGACAGCCTCAAAAGCGAAGGTGAAGAGCCAGCTTTAATCTCTTTCGGTCCCCCCTAGGGTATTAAATGCCTTATTCCCGTTGAAAGTGGACAAAACCCATTTACCGTTGCCCATTCAGCTTGAGTGTCAATTGCAGGTGACAGGCAATTGCTATCACCATCGCCGGCTATTGCGCTGCAATCTGTGGTCAGCCGCAGCCGCAGCAGCAGCCGCAGCAGCAGCGTCAATTGAATGCAAATACAAAAAATACAACAAAATATCACAACACAAAATACTCACCGAACAAAATGCCGGTCTCTTTGCGAGCTTTCCGCTCTCCCGCTCTCTCGCGAAGCTCTTTCCACCTCCAACTTGTTGCCGCTGGGCCGACTTCAACTGGTGTTGTATCCTGCGTCCGTGAGAGCCGATGTGTTCGTGTGCTTGGTGTTCCGTTAGTTCGTGTGCTTTTCCGCAAAGCTCTCGTTTTCATACGCCCCGTTGGCCGCAGTTTGGCGCTGTCTTTGGCCGCCATTGGACGCGTGTCGCCTCCGCCGCCGTCATCGTCGTCGCTACTTCACTGCTATCACCAGTTGTAATCTTCATTCGGCAGATGCTCCGATAATCTCGCGCAGCATCCCAGGCATCCATCCAAAGCAGCACGAGACAGCAAGCAAGCGCCGCAGGCTTAGTTTGCTCTTTAGCATTTTTCGGTGTTTTTTTAGGAAGTGATTTTGTTTTCGTCTAAAATTAAAGTCTTTAATGTGTCATTCCGCGATCGGGTGTCTCGCGTGTGTGTGTGTGTGTGTTAAGTAATGCAAACAAATAAATGATAATGATAAAAAGGCGATAAACGTTTAAAGCTTCAAGAAAAGAAAAGAAAAATAAAAACAGCCACCGGCAGCAAAGCCCATGTGAGTGCTAAGGAGAGGCGCTAATTCCAGCATTTAGCCGACACTTTGCGGGAGCGTGAGACCCTGACCCCCAGCGGCGATCCAGCGTAGTTTTCTCGCCAAGATCTACCCCGGGTTCCATTCCATTCCTCAGTCAGTGCATAACAAATACGGCAAATACCGAATAACCGAGAAAAACATTCCTCATTTTCGGGCAAATCTTGTAGAGCGCCACGGGGCACATCCACAGCCACGACCAAGTGGCGATGATCACTTAGCAGCTTGCTCCCATTAGCAAACAATGGTCAAGTCCGCAAATAGACTTTAAATTGAAGAATAAACGTCTGATTAGACTCAATGGCCGTCAGATTATCCGCTGCCAGCTTCACAAAAGGCGAAAAACAAATTGCTGAGGTGAAACCAGGGGGAGGGATGAAGGCAGGAGCTGGGAGCATATAATGCACAGAAAGAAAAGTTACCAAGTTCTTTAACACCTCAAATATGCCCAGGAGAATTTTTTTATAAATTTAAACTTATTTAAAATAGAATATTTGATTAGTTTTTCTATTACTTGTTCATTGATTTGATTGATTCTGTCTTAATGGTTTTATTTACTTTACCAAATAAAGAATTCTTTTAAATAATAACATGACATAACATTTAATTAAATTATTGTCTATTTCATTGCTTTTTAACCCAAAGAAAATCTTGTTTTTTATTAGCATTCATATCACACTTATTTATTTCATGTCTTCTGTTAAAGAAATCATTAACTTTTATTTCCCATAAATGAAATCATATCTAGTTCTTTTCATTTAACGACTTTTTCCAATGGCTTTGCACTGCTAAAAATAGTTGGATCATGACATATGAAAAAGTGCCAATAAAATAGTATTTTTACACATAGGAAAATCAACACATAAGACTATAAAAATGGTTCTTTACGCAGTGAGCTTTCTGTTAAAACCTCAACCGGAAATGTAGGCTAAAAGTGTCATTAAATAAGTATTTAAGCCAAAAACATGTATAATTTTAATTTCAAGCAATTAAAGAATTAATTTTATAAATATTTCCAGAAAAAGCTTGTTCTCCAACTAATATTTTAATATCTATAAATAGAAAAACATTTCCTTCAATGTATGGGAATGGATTCCTTGCTAGTTTCGCTTTGGCTTGATTTTATCTCATATATGCAAATGTTTGTGCTCCATTTGCATGTTTACGACTCGTTTACAGGCGGAGGAGTAGTGCCTCGAGGTGATTGGGGACACCATGTCCTGTTTGGCTCCACTACCTCTTTCTCTCTCTCTACATATCCCGCTTTATCTCCACTCTCCTCCCTTCTGCCTCTTTGTTTCCTGCATCCTGAGGTGGAGGTGGACCCCGAGTATGGGATTTTTTAATTAATTCCTTTCCGGCAGGATGGGCGGCTTCCTCTCCCGTTCCCTCTCCCACATTGCATTGCAAAATGCTCTGTGTTCCCTGCAAAATCTCATGCATATTTCAGATCTGCAACCCACCGCCTTCGCACCGGTATTGTTGTTATTGAGCAAAGATAAACATTTGTAATATTCACCCCGCATCTATATATACATATATATAATGCATATTCCCCAGTTCCACAGCTCCTCCACTCCCTCCCTGCGATTCATTAGGCCGCCACGGGTTCCCGCAAAAGCAAACAGCGAATAAAAAGCAAACGGAGTTCGGCCCGCAAATTGTTTATGACTCTCGAAATATGAATTGTTAAGTAAATACGTAAATTTAATTATACTCGATTGTAAGGAGGCCGAAACAAGAGCAGAATGCAAGGAGGCAGGCAGGAGGAGGCTTGTGGTTTTTGTGGGCTTTGTGTTTGCTGGAAATTTGCAAATGGCTTTCGAGTGTAAGTGGGTCGGAGAAGAGGGTTTTCCTCGATCTGTATACTCGTACTTACTCTAAATGCATTTTGTGTGTTTGCCAAGATGCTGACTGTCTTTCCCGACACTGTGAAGAGCACTTTACATTTTACTTTTTACACGGAGAACAAGATACTTCATCAATGAACGTGGAATATTGGTTGGAAAATGTGCTTTACTATGATCGGAATTTAAATATTTACATATATATACATCTTTTTATAAAGACATTATATTAATTATTGTTTCTTTAGTAAAGATGTTAAAAATAATGCAAATAATATCCTATCTTTAAGGTACACTTACAGTTTCTAACATAACTCTATGAAATACCTCTAAGCTCTCGCCAATTTAAGGATTATAAGCTTAAGATATATCATAGCTTATTTATAAACACTGATCTCTGGCACCTCATAGATTTCTCCAAGTGTTCCCCTTTATGCAAAGTATCTGTTTTTGCACCAAAGACGAATGGCAAACCGCCCGCAGTTAGCTAATTGAATTTTCTAATAAGTGTGTATTGATTGCTGCTCCTCCAGCAGCAGCTGCTCATAGTTTGCACTCCACGAGGTCTGCTGTCGACCTGTCTAGCTGTCTGGCTCCATCTATTCCAGCTAGCTCCATCCAGAGCCGGAGCACCCCTTCTGCATGGAGGAGCACTGCCACTGGCAATGCTCGCTCGTTTGCTCGTTTGCTCTGCCATAAAGCAGATAAAACAAACTTTACATGAACTCATGAAATTTTAAAATTACATCATGTTTATGTATCTCTGTGTGGCGTGTGTTCGTGGTGGAGACGGGGGTGGCATTATTACCAGTATCGCCATGACTCCTGGCCGCCCGCCCCTCACCTGCCAACCTGCAACAGGCAATAAAATGCCCGCAGCTCCTCCAGTCACTGAAAGTTGTATGAAAATTGCAAATGAAAAGGAAAACATTTGTTGTTTTACTTTTTACTTTATTCAAGTTTATTCCTGCTTCTTTTTTGGCAACTTTACAAATCTAAAGCTTCCTGCGAGTTCAAAGCATCTTGAGAATTTGTTATGCCGTTGTAAGGCAATAAAATTAGTGAGCATATGAAATGAAGTCGTCTGGCAACGCGGCGTATGCTTGATATCGCATCGAGTTGCTCATACGCCGCGTGGCCCCTGCGCTCTGCGCTCTTGTGTGTGTTTGGTTTCGATTCAATTTTCTTTTAATTTGTAAACTTTCCCCGTGTCCGCGTGGGCGTTCTGCTAACTTGGCCGTAGATTCTCCTGTTTTACTGTTCAACTGTCCACGGAATTAATGCGGGACTGAGACAGAGAGAGAGGATAAGGATGATGGCTGGTTGCTGGGGCGGATGACGAGGCTCGAACCCATCTATTTATTTGCTTTCGACCGGCCAAAACCATAAATAACGATATGATAGCGCCTGACTGCGTCTGCCATTCCATTCGGTTTCGATTTAATTCGCCATAGCCATCGCCTCATCTCGTCTCTCCTCGTCTCATCTCTCCCAGCGATGAGATGCGATGCGATTCAATTCGATTCGATTCGTTTCGATTTGATTTGTCTGCCAGCTGACGGCGCTGACTTCTGACTTTTCTACACGCTTCGCTGAGCGGGCTCGTTCATTCATAAACTGCTACTGCCTCCTCCTTCCAGCTGGCCCATAATTTTTATTACCTTTTTTCCGTATGTCTTTGTGCATTTCATTTACGTGCCTTTTATCACGCAGTGCGAAACTGTCATATGGCATTGGCTTAAAGTCGTTTAACTGATATTAGCGATAATAGCGATAACAATAAGGAACAAGATATTGATGTTTAGAAAGGGAATATTACTAAAGAAAGGTGGAGACACTTTATACAAAAGAAGGAAATTGCCGCTTTCCTTTTTATTCCATTTTAACTTCCCAAAAAGTCAGGGAAACAAGATATTTATGTTTAGAAAAGAAATATTACTTAAGAAAGGTCTTCACTTTATACAAAACTGGGAAATTGTCGCTTTCCATTTTAGCTTCCCAAAAAAGTCAGGAAAATATATTATTTGTTTGCTTTTTACGTGGAATTCAAATGAATTTGAAACGACACAATTTGCATATTTGAATGAATTGAGTTCGAGGAAATCGCTGGAAAATATAAATGCAGGATAATTGCTTAGCTTACTCATATTAAATGGGTGTATGGGGTTATGACACTGCATATTGGTTTTCTTTAAATGAAGTGTGACCTTTCTAGGGAGTTAAATTTATAATGAAACTAGGTAAATACTTAAATTTGAAATAAGAAAAATATTAATTACTTGCAAAAATCACTTAATTAGTTGATGTATTAAGGAAATACAGTACATTAATATAAATAGTGTGACTGTGACCTACCTTACTGAATGAAGCACTCAGTAAAAACTTATTCCTTAAACCAATAATGTAGTGTAGTGTCATAACAGCTTAATTGCAAATGTAGACCTAATTATTATTAATTCAAGAGTTCAATAAATACTATAAGGATTTGCAAGTAAATAATTAAATTCTCTCCAGAACACTGCAGTGATTTCATTAAGGATTCATGTTAATCATTATGTCTGTGATGTGTGCAATTAATATTACAAAGAAATGGAAACAATTTACAGCACTCTCTTACCAATTGTTATAACTCATTCATGAGGCAAGCAATTTTAATTGAAAAATATCATGAGCTACACGATTTAAATGCCTTTCATTCCGATTGACAATTAAAAATGTTGGAGGAAAAAGCTCTCCTCGCTGCGCAGCTCCCACACAACAATAGAGATTACTAATCGACCGACTTTGATGGCTCCGAACAATGCGCATGTTTTTTTTTGGATTGCATGTCCGTCTTCGTTGGCCTTCTCTCCATTCCCCTGACTCTTCCCCTTCCTCGTTGCACACATGCCGATTGCCAATTAATTTTCATTTGTTTTGACACTCCATAAATCATCGAAGCGTTCGGCTAGCGAATATTAGGCATACGCCCTGTTGCACCAGCACCAGGCAGAGGCAGAGGCACGACTCTGACTGCTTTTATTTACGTTGGTCAAACGGTTGAAATGTTTACTTCGGCGGCAACCAATTGTGGCGCATTTAAGGCCAGATTAGTCGCCTTTCCATTGGCTCCAAATGACATGGATGCTAATTACCATTATTATTATTATTATTATTATTGTGATGATGATCATAATCAGCGTGATAAATAGCAGCACGCGCTCGTCCAAATAATGCGCTTGTTTGCTAAGGCCCATAAATAAATCGCCGCTTCTTTTCGTGTTTCGTGCTCCGTGTTCCGTGGGTCGTGGAGAGGGAGCTTAAGATTGTGGCATGACGACTTCTGGGGCCAGATGTTTGGCCATTTCGGGATTGAAGGCAAATATTTGCACGCCGCAGGGAGCAGAGGGTGAGAGTGGGTGTGGAAGTGGGAGTGGGTGGGAGTTGAAACGATTGAAATAACTACAGAGAGAGAGAGAAGAAGTTAGATGAGGGACTTGCAGAATCTGATTTCATTTTAATTGAATTTATTTTTAGTTACAAGAATATAATATTATTTACTAAATTATGACTTTATTTATCTATTTATTTCGGATTTATATATTATTTATTCGTGATAATAAGAAGTAGTTTGTAAAGAACCGGTGTAACTCCAAGTTTCTGTGCATTGACATGTTTATAACATCCCAGAAAAAGTCTGTGCCTCGTCATTGTTTAGATTTATCATTATTAAAAAAATACTTTAAAATAAACCACTTTTACTTGTACTTATCATTTCAGTCTCCTTTTCGTTAAAAACGTTTAATTAAAATCACAAAAACGTGTTCAGCTTGACAATTGGTCACTTTAGAGCCACTGTTTTTATACAAATTAATTATTCAGCTTCATAATTGTACGTTTTCCAAACTATTTTAAAAAATAATGATGTTGTATCACACATATTCGTGTTCAGCACAATATTTTCAAACAAAGTATTTAACTAAAATCACAAAAATTGTAGTTAAAGACCTTCAATGGAATTAATTCGAAAAACTCTTAAATATTTTTAATATCCAAAATAAAACCTATTAATTAAGACTCGTAAATATCTATACATAGTAATAACACTCCTAACTTCACTCAATAAGAGTCTTATTTATGGCCTTAATTTAATGATATAAGATTCTTATTTTTGGCCTTAATTTAATGTATTTATATATTAAAATTATTAAAGAAACATACAAAATATTTCAAGAAGAGAGAGAGAGAGATTCTGTAAGAATTCCAGGCTGAGGAGAACAGCGTGTGGCACCCACGAGAAATTGTTTAGTCGGATTCCTATGCCAGCAAGGTGGTGCAAGTGCACTTGGCAGCAGGTACCTGAGATCAAAGTGGCTGCGGGCTATTTATAGACCATAATTAGCGAGAGAGGAGAGGTGGGTTAGCAATGCAAGATGGCCCCACCTGCATAACACACCGAAACACTTGTCGAGCCAGAAGCCATGACATTATCCATGGTCCATGGTCCAGAGCCGGCATATGCAGGGCGCAAATGCCACGTTATCTCGCTCAACTTGACATTGACAAAACTCCTCCTGCTCCATCTCCATCTCCATCTCCTTCCAGCTTTGTGCGTGCGATGAGATGTGAGACGAGATGAGATGAGATGAGTCGGCGACCCGTGGAGCAGCTCGCTGCCATGGTATTTGTTCATTAATAAATAACTTGACACTCTTTGTTTTAATCACTGTGTGTGGCTGCTGGCTGGTTCTGGGCTCCATTGAGCAGGTACACATCGCCGAAGCCGTCGCCGTCGTTTCCAGGTGGAAACGTACTATGTACTTGCCTCTGGTTTACACATCTGTCACAGTCCACCGCCCTCCCACAATTAACAGATAAAGTTACGGCCGTCGTCCTAGTTTAATTACTCTTATTCCCTCGACCTTTTGTATCTTAATTGTTGCAACGTAATGATTGTGCGTGACTGCTGATTTTAACATATGACTAAGGAGTATATTTTGGCATATGGAGATTGGGGCATATGGTGTAATTAAACCAGCTTTGACATTTGTGTGTAAGATTTTAATTCCAAAGATACAAAATGGTATTTTCTTTTGTAAGTTAGAAGTTGACTTCATTTCTAAAGGTTAAGCATTGTTCACAGTTCAATGATGGGTAAATATACGACTTGTTTCATTTATATGAATATTACTCAAGTAAACAATCTATAAAACCATGCTCTCAATGCTAATTTTATATTTCTTTAAATATTACAATAGATTTTTAATTCCATTTATAGACTTTAAGATTATGCAAACTTCGGCTTTCCAAAGTTACCCTTCCTTACGTTTTTCAATTAAAACATCTAAAAACAACCTCGAACCCGGAAGATATTTTATATTCCTATTTTTCCCTTGTAATAATACAACTGAAATCGTTAGCTAATTGGCTTAAAAAATAATCAGCGGTGTTAACATGGTCAAATTATCGTCTTCATATCAAGACCCATTAAATGGCTTATTCAAAACTCGTTTTTACCCGTGCGAATCGGAAAGGTTATCTCTGCCCTGCAATCTCCATTACATTACGACAACAGCTTACGGCAAATATTATCGACGGGGCCAGAGAGTTATGGCAGCTAATGGGGATCTAATGGGGGTGACGATGACGACGACGACTCTGTAATTGATCGGGTCTCGGGTTTTGGGTTCGCCCCCAAATTATATTGACAGACGGTCTGGAGCGCCAAGCGTTCAATTACTGGGTATTTGCTAGAGAGAGCTTCACCTCGTTCGGGGCCATCACCACCCACTCTCGGCTGTCCATAAAGATTGTGCTGTGGGTTATCTAGCTACGTTTAATCTGTGCCCACTGCCACTCCCACCATAAAGCAGACTCACTCACCCACCCAGCCAGGGTCACGTGAGGGGCTCATGTCTTATTTTTATTATAATTTGTATACAGTAAAAGACGAAAACACCTTACTTCCAGATCCCCCAAAGTTTTCCGCTCAAAAATGCAGAGTGTTTAGTGATCAAGTTTGTATATATATTTATTTATTTCCCTCAATCAGCGTTCTGTTGAGTCATGGCTACCAAAATATTTAATCAGCTAGCAAATAGAGCGGAGGCCTTTATTTCTCCGAGTGTATACTATATATTATATATAGCATATCTTTATATCAGAAAACACAGTGTGGATGCTGCTCTTTGGGTTCAGGGTTCTTGGCTCTCGCATCTTTGATACTTTTTCGGCGGTGGCCAAGATTCTCCACTCTTTACTTTAACTGATAAACGAAGATATGAAGAACGTTTCGCCTCTATTTTATTTTATTTTATTTTTTTCTTGCACCCACGCTGGCGGTTTATTTGTCCAGATTCCATTTAATTGCGCATCGTCCGGCGGAGAGAGAGAAAGTGCCAGGAGCGGAGACGCCTCGCTGACAGGTCCTCCAACAGCCAGCCATATTGCAACGCATCGCTCATCGAGGAGAAGGAGGAGGAGGAGCTTCATGGCCGACGACGATTTGCGGGCACTGGTGGATAGCCTGGATGACGCCTCGCGGGAGGACTTGGCCAACGTCATAGCCAACTTCTCGCTGGACATGCTGCAGCGGGCCAGCGCCCTAATTGGCGCCCAGCAGCCGCACAGTGGGGCGCTCCTCGTCAACCGCACGCAGCAGTGCCAGCACCAGCAGGAGCTGGAGGAGCTCCAAGCCACGGCGACAGCCGGTGGCAAGCGGGTGAGTTGTCCTTGGTCCTTGTTATGCTTGTATGTATGAGGAGGGTTCAGTTTCCCAGAGGGATCACCGCACATAAATTCCCAGACAGTCTCAGTCCCAGTCCCAGTCGCAGTTCCTCTATTAAGCCAAGGTTATATGTAAAAACTAATTAGAGCCACCGGCTACTGAGTTGTTTGTTAGCCAATCCAGGAACTCGGCAATTTTACGCCACACTAAACCGTTTCATGTACTTAATTACAAGTTGTTGTAATCGTACATATATGGATCAATAAGCCAGTTAATTGATTTATCTGTAGAAGAGGCAATCCAGAGAGTTATTACTTTAATCATTCTTCCAACGCCAGCATTAAGAAATAAAGCAATTAAAGCTTAGGTCAATGGTATATGAGCTTGGGATATGTTGGATATATTATTAAAACAGTTTGGAACCAGCTAGAGAGTTTGAGATGTAACCACATTGATATTGATCTATTTCAAATCATTTTTTGCTTATTAAATCATTGAAAAGCTTAACTTTCTTTAATATAATACCTTAGTAACAACATTTTAATGCCTTAAAACAACATTTGGACACTTGAAAAAACATAGCTCTTGGCTATTAATAAATTCTTGGAATATATTATTAAAAACATTTTGAAACAATCTTCAGAGTTTGCTATGAAACCGCATTGATTTTGATTGATTTCAAAACGGTTTCTGCTTAACTTTCTTCAATATAATCGCTTTTATAGATTATTTTGCTTTAATATATACAATTTAAAGCCTTAAAACATTATTTAAACACTTAAAACAAACATAATGCTTGGCTATAAATAAATTCTAGAATAAAGAATAAATAAATATCATGCTAAACTCGGCAAATTTTCACTCTCTATCTCTTCATCACATTCAATCAACAATTTTCTGGAAGCCAATCATAACAGCAATTGCCAAAGGCAACAAGCAGCCAAAGTATAAATATTTTTTAATTACCGATTGTTTTGGGGAAACAATTTATTTTTTCTGGGCCATTTGAAGGAAATTTACCAATTAATCGCTGGCGCTAATTGATCCATCTTCTTTCTGGAAGAATAATTGCCCTGCTCCTCCATTCATCTGTCTGCCAATCTCTGTTCCGAACAATATTGGGAACCAAGGCAGCTCGGCGGGGTTTTGGATTAATTTTTGCGCAAATTTTATTTCCGGAAAATGCAGCAGCAACAGCAAAATATTTATTTATGTATTCCTCTTGGCTGTAAACAAAATAAAAGCCAAGGAAACCCACTTGAGGCTGCATTTTGCTTTTGCCATTTTTGTTTATCGTTTATTCCGAATTTATAAATATACGATCAAAGGGGGTGGAGTGAGGGAACGAGACCAAATTCAAGGGCGTTAATTTTGTGGACACCTAGAGCTATATATATTATGACTAATGAATGAAAATCAAAAGAGCAAAGACAAATATTTGACTTATTCGTTGACAACTCACTGAGTCGCGTGGCTAAGTCCGATCGCATTAGCTGTCAGTCAAGAGCTTTAGCTTATCAGCGGCAAAGACAATATAAAGAATTGAAAGGAATTCTTTGGCAATATTCCGGGTGCTTCGGTATTGTGCAATTTCTGCTGATAAGACCCATAAAAAAATATCAATGAAAGCTCAGACGCCTTCGTTCGATCGCGTATACTTGGCATTATTATTAAATATACTAAACATTCCATATATCCGTTTATCTGTGCGAAATAAACAATTTCAACGCCACTGCAAATATATATAAATATATAGCCAGCCAGCGGGATATATATGGGGGTTTCTCTCTGCCTGTGTGTAGAATTTTTTGGAAATTCAGTTAACATTCAAGACGAATCCGAGTGCGTCAGAACTATAAAAGTACTAGCCCAGCCCAGCGAGGGCGCTGGAGATGAAGACATAAAGATACGGTGTCAGCTGGAACGCATAAATCGGTTGTACAATCGGTATTTAATGGGGTTGAGTTAGGTCGGGTTCCGTTTAGAGAGGAAAAGAGAGAGAAAGTGAACGGAACTTTAATGGCCGTGCAGCATCAGCATCATTAAAAGACTGTAAATATTTATCTCAGCCTTGGGAAACTATGTTTTCCTTGGCCCCCAAACTATATTCAAAGCTGTGTTTTTCTCTTTACAGATTTTACAATGTCCCAGTTCCTTCGATTCCGTACTGTGTTGGCCCCGAACCAATGCCGGCAGTTTGGCAGTTTTGCCCTGCTTTGAGGAGTTCAAGGGCGTGCATTATGATACTACAGGTATTATTAATTAAATATTAAATTAAATTAGTTTAATAAATAATTTTAAACCCGCAGAAAATGCCACTCGCTTCTGCTTTCCGAATGGCACCTGGGATCACTATTCGGATTATGATCGCTGCCACCAGAACTCTGGTTCCATTCCCGTTGTGCCGGACTTCTCGCCCAGCGTCGATCTGCCGGCCATTATATATGCCTGCGGCTATTTCCTAAGCTTTGCCACCTTGGTGGTGGCTCTCATAATATTCCTCAGTTTCAAGTGAGTTTCTGAAACTATTTATAAATTATATTTTATGACTTATTGTAATATATTCCGTTAGAGATCTGCGCTGTCTGCGTAACACGATTCATGCGAATCTATTCCTCACATACATCACCTCAGCTCTGTTGTGGATACTCACCTTGTTCCTGCAAGTGGTAAGTCAAGTAATCTATATGAATTTTAACTTTAATTAATTTTAATTAATAACTTCAACAGATAACCACCGAGTCTAGTCAGGCTGGCTGCATAACGCTGGTCATCATGTTTCAATACTTTTATCTAACCAACTTTTTCTGGATGTTTGTGGAGGGTGAGGAGTCCAAGTCTTGATATATACTATATATTTATTTATATTCCCGACTTTGATAGGCCTCTATCTGTACACTTTGGTGGTGCAAACGTTTTCCAGTGATAACATTAGCTTTATAATATACGCTCTGATAGGCTGGGGCTGTCCAGCTTTATGCATTTTGGTCTGGTCCATAGCCAAGACCTTTGCCCCGCATCTCGAAAATGAGCACTTTAATGGGGTGAGTCTTTATTTACTCATAATTGATAATAATACTTTAAATATATATATATCAAAGCTGGACATTGAGTGCGCCTGGATGCGTGAATCTCATATTGACTGGATATTCAAGGGTCCTGCCTCGCTGGCTCTGCTGGTTAATTTAGTATTTCTCATACGCATTATGTGGGTAGGTCTCTTAGTGAAATATTTTATATTATTCTTCCATTAAATATACATCTTAACCTCAAGGTTCTGATCACCAAACTGCGCTCTGCCCACACCCTGGAAACGCGGCAGTATTACAAGGCCTCCAAGGCTTTGCTGGTGCTGATTCCTCTCTTTGGCATCACCTACTTGCTGGTGCTCACTGGCCCCGAGCAGGGCATCAGTAGGAATCTCTTTGAGGCCATCCGAGCCTTTCTCATCAGCACGCAGGTAAGACTACAAGAGCCTTAAAATATAACGTTTAATTATTATAAAACTTCCTTTAATTTAGGGCTTCTTTGTGGCTTTGTTCTACTGCTTCCTCAACTCCGAGGTTCGCCAGACGCTGAGGCATCGGTTTACCAGGTGGCGGGAGAGCAGGAATATCCATCGGAACAGCTCGATCAAGAACCGCAGGTGGGCTAAGCAACCTTTGGCTTTAGGCCAGGCTCAGAGACTGCACTCATTTGGCATATTAACGCATCGGTGTTGTTTGTTTTTACCCCCTGACATACATATAGTACCATATAATTGGCTTTACACTATGTTTTTTGCACTATTTAGTTGGTGTGGCTTTTTGGCTGCTATGTAGAGTGTTGTCGTCGTCGTCGTTGTTGTCACTTAACCAGTTAATTTCCATTTCAGGCATCGCGCCTCCAAAGACTACTCGCTGAGATCGCGAACCGAAAGTCTCCGGTGCGTATACGCAATGCTCATGTATATGCTTACCCCTAGCTTACCCTAGACACTAATCCCCGAGCTAAATAGCACTCGTCTCGCTTACTAACACACCGGCTGTAGTTTATATCCTTCCCCGATATACTATACTATATATTTCTTGATTTATCCGCATGCCTGTCTACGAGGACACCTTATTATTTCGTTGCTCACCTGGGTTCTCTTCCGTTCTGTTTATCCTCTTTCTTGTAGACTGACATCAACAAGTCCCGTACCCACCGGACACTATGAATGAACAACAACACCACACCGCACACACAAATATGTATACGACACAGAGATTTCCCCCCCACATACTATATACTATATATTACCTTAGAGCATACTATATTTTCTTTGGCCATAAGTATTTTTTGCATGCTATAGTTTACACTTTAAGAGCTCAGATTAAAGTATTATATTTTTATAAACGATCCGGTCGTTGTGTCTGGCTTTCTGTGACTAATCATTGTTGATTTACAGCACGGAGGAGTGTGTGATCTGCCTGCGACCATCGCCACACACACGGCTGGGATCCTTGCAGCGCTACCACAGCATCGACATCACCGATTTTGTTTAGTTATGTTCCAGTTGAAAGTATTTCTTTTCATTCCAAATCATGGCGGCGGAGTGTTGAGTTGAAAAGGAATCCCTAAGGATCCTAGGGTTCAACATGAACCAGAGCAGTCTTAGCTTGAGCTTGCAGGAAGAATAGATACCATTAAGACCGAGTCTTAAGTCTTAGCTTGAGCTTGCAGGAAGAATAGATACCATTAAGACCGAGTCTATCCATTTGCAGATTAACTGGAGGGCTTTACCTTTCCTTGAACTTTTGTGGGTAGATTCTGACTGGTTCTTAGTTGTAGATTAAAAAACGATTATAAATCTGCTGTAAATCTAAAAAATGCATTGAAACAGGAATAGAATTAGCAGCAAGATATAAAATCTCCCGCATTTCCTTACAACTTACATATACTCAGCTCAAAACTACTGTAAATATAGTCAAATATACCCTCCCTACAGTCACAAAATCCAACAAGAAAGTATAAAGTTCCCAAAGTCTACCCCAAAGAATCAGAGCTTAGACTGGACTTGTAGTTTATTTTCAAGAGTGACTTGGAGTTACAGCAGAAATTGTTGTTAAACTAATGGTAGGTTCATGATTTTCGGTTTCTTTTTGCTTTTGATATATCTTATAGTAAGATCTTAAGTACGAAAACAAGTGGCTAACATAGGGCTCTCGTTCCAAACATTCCAAAGGTAGAATCATCGAATCATCGAACGGAAAACAAACTGTGAATATTCCCCCCTTTTTTAGTTCAGTGTACATTCTAGATTAGCTACTAATTTACTAGTCATCGAGTTTATGTGTGTGTGTTAGTGTTAGTTGGGTGTGCCAATGCGTGCAAAAAACTTGTCGTAACGATTAATTGTTAATGTCTAATTCTATGTTTTACTCATTTTTAGCAGTTTTCTCGTTTTACTTTCTGATTTTTTTTAAGGTCACATTGTTTATATCACTGAAAATGTAATTTAATGTATACTATTTAACTTAAGGCAACGCGAAATAAAGTAAAGTATATAAAAAAGAAACACAGGTAAAAGAAGTCGGAAAAGATCATATGTCTTAATAATAAATGTTCTGCGAATAAAGCTTTCTTTTTTTGTTCAAATTATATCAAAAGGTTGCGTAATTTCTTAATTGTGGTTGATCCTTCTAAATACTATGTATATTAATATATATATATCGTAAGCCTATGTCTGTGAATTGGATGCGTATGAAATCTACAACTAATCTATGAACTATGAACGCTAATGCTCAACGTCGTCACCTGCATTCCATCAACCTCGACTTGGTTCCCTACACTAGGTCATGTCTGCCATGTGCGCTATAATTCGAGATGAATTGTACTAGTTATGGGTGAGTGAGTGAGTGAGTGTATGTTTAGTTTGTTCTATGTAAACGAAATTCGAGTCATGGTTTATGCCAGAAACCATTTCAAACAGTCCTCGTCGCCTGCTCCGAAGCCTAGGTATCCGTATAAAATAACAATTGGACTATCAACTAACTAACGCACATTTCGGGAGGGGTTGGGATTGGATTTCGGGTTCGGTTTTGGGTTCGGAGATTACATTCACATCTTAGAGGTAATATCAAATGCATTCGCCGGGATTCTGGGCGCAATATTTGGGAAACAGAGCCTCCGCCCGTATGCCCAGCTCGACAAGGCGATTGCGGAACAACGAGATTCGGCGGAACACGTCCGGCGGCACTATATCAATATCATGATCATCGCTGGGATCCGACCACAGGCGCTCGGCCAAGGCAGCAGAGCGAGGCCACAGCCGATTGTCCAGCTGGTTCTCGTCCACCTGCTCCGTCCACATGCACGCCTCGCCGCCCAGCACCTAGTCACAAGAGAAGCATAATTAACAAAAGTTAATTATTGTATTTATTTAGAGCTAAGCTCACCTGCTTCCTGTGCTTCTTGTCTAAACGCATCCGCTCCCACGGGCGATGCTTGTACACATTCTGCCAGGTGCGGTACGGGGCACAGGCAGCATCCCCGGTGGCCCGCCAGCTACCGAAGCCGCAGTCCAAGTACCAGGCATCCACATGCGAGAAGATCACATTGTAGCCGTTGTCCAGCAGATCATAGTTCTCCTGCCAGGTGCTGCCGCCCCATACCTGCACGGCGAATTGACTGTGCGGAAGACACTTGGTGTTGGTCAAAGCGCTGGACCAAACGGCCACATACTTGGGCGCCACGCCATTGTTGGCCAGCTTCAGTCTGTCAAAGGAGAAAATCAATTTAAATCAAAAGTTCTCAAAGATCAAAGAACTCCTTCACTCACCTGGCCATCGCCTGCAGCATAAAGTCGCACCACAGACCGCGCAGATCAGTGTCGTTGAAGTACTGCGCCCAGCAGTCGAGATTCACCTCGTCGCCGCCCAGATGGAAGAGATCCGTGGGCCCCGTCTGCTGCAGCAGCTCCTCGTAGAGGCGCTGCAGTATGAGGTAGGTGTGGTTGTTCTTCGGATTCAGCTGACCGCACGGCGGTTCGCCGCAGTAGAAGCTCCACGGCTGCTGGTTAATGCACATGGCCAGCTCGCCCATGCCGCGTTTGGGACCCCAGTCCCAGCCGTTACCAGCATGGGCCGGGGCATCGATCTCCGGTATCACTTGAACACCATAGATCTTGGCAAACTCCGCCACCTCGCGCACATCCTGTTCGGTGTATGTTTCGCTCTCGGAGTAGGCACCGTGCTCAGCCAGCTCGGGGTAGTGACGTGAGATGTAGGGGAAACTCTGAGCATCCGTCAGATGCCAGTGGAAGCGATTTAGCTTGGCCAGGCCCATGGCCACAATCGTTCGCTTGATGGCCTCCACCGAGAAGAAGTGCCTCGAGGTGTCCAGCATCAGGCCGCGATACCGGAACTTCGGAGCATCCTTCACCTTACTGTTGGCGTAGGTGTGCAGCAGGCGATCCTCGTCATCGAACCAAATCAGCTGCTGCAGCGTGGACAGGCCATGACGGGCTCCAAAGTAAGAGTTGGCTATGATCTCCACCAGCAGGCGATGTCCATCGGCTGTTTAAGAATATAAGTTAGGAAAAATGTTAGTAAAAATTTATTGTAGATTCTTTAGAATCACGGATACTCACTGCTGGAGGAGAGCTGATAGCTCTCATCATTGTCCAAGCTAAAGTTAACGTCTCCCGACTTGTGCACACTGATCTTGACCTGCACACTGGCCAGATCCCCGGCCTGCTTCACGCCAAATGTGGCACCAAAGAGCGTGGCTGCTGGACTCTCAGAGTCCACGTGACGCCTCAGCTTGGAAGAGGACTCACTAGATGTTGGCTCCGATGCAGTGCCGGCGTAGTCCAACCTCTGGATTTGCCGCAGATCCTTCAGGAACCAGTCAAAGGCCAGCTGCAGCTGCTTGCGCACCTCCCGGTGCGTCGTGTCCACCTGCAGCTGCACATCCTCCACGGAGAAGCTGTGCGTGTGCGAGCTGAGCAGGAATTTATGGGTGGGATGGGGCCAGATGTTGATGTCACCGCACGTCATCGAGCAGCTGATGAACGAGACCCGCTTGCCGGACTTGCCGTGATGGCTTACCCGCAGGCATCGGTCACTCTCGCACTTGTACGTCCAGGACTTCTCGACGGGTCTGCGTCCAAAATGATGAAGAAGGATTAGACTTGGATTTCGGCAGCCCAAATGGCACATTGACACACTCACATGGGAAAGGCACTGCCATCGCGGTGGCTGTGCGGACGTTCCAGCGCCTCATTGTAGGCCTGGACCTTGGTGGCACCCTGATTCCAATAGAGCACCGTAAGGATGAAGATGGCGCCAGAGAGCAGCGCCAAGAGAGCTCGGCGCAGCGAAACGGCCAGGGACATCTTATAGAGATAACGTAGGCTGGAAGAAGGGAAGGATATAGCATTAATAATTAGGTTCAAAGTAAAGAAACTACGTTTTAAGAGCAAAATAACTTTCTATAAACAAAATAGAAGACCTGCAATTATGAATTTAAACTTGTGCTAACTACTATGTACTATTTTCATCCCATTATCCTTATTAATTATAGTGAAGGTTTAATTACACATAACCCTTGGGGAAAACTGATTTTCCTCGAACCCGATTTTCCCCAGCTTTGGCTCCTCCTCCCACCCACCAGTTGACATCATCATCTGTGTGGCTCTGGTTCAAAGAACTGAGACAGTTAAGCAATAATGCACAATAGCAGGTCCTGTCATAGAGACCCTTCCCTCAGTCCGCCTTCCTTCTTACTTCGCCCTCACTCTGCCACCGAGGACACATCGAACTTTAATCAATGCTCGCGACTTGGGCTTGACGAGCGATAAAATCAAAGGAAACCCAAACGCAAGGAGTTGGGGCTACCGCCACATGCCATTTAGTGGCAATTGTTTGTTCTCCGCGACAGCGACTGCCTCCGCCCTACCAATAACACCACCACCGCACACCACACACCACACGCACACATGGCACACACCATACACATCCCACCTTGGGCAGCACGCAAGGGAATTGGGGTCTCCGCCTGGTGGCGCCTGGCTGCGGCAACATAATGAAAAATCGAAGACAACTCCGCAGAAATACATAACAGTTTGAGGTATGACGAAGCTCAACTTTACTGGAGGATATAGTATCTATATTTTATCATTTTTGAGCAACTTAGATATATGGAATATAAACTACAAATCTCTTTTCCTTTAGTATAAAGCTAGACCCAAAGTAAACACTTTCTTTCCCATAGTTCCCGTGCTCTATTTTAACCCGCTTTTAAGCTGCATGTCAACCCCAAAACACCTTTCTTTCAACTCCTACCCATATCGGGTTTATAATAAAACCTATAATTTAACGCCTTATGCTGCTTCCTTATCGATTTCAAATCAAATTACTTAACAAATGAGTGGAGCACCGAGGACCCACAAACCCAAATATGATTTTATACCTATGTATATATATTTTTAGGGTGGGCTCTTTTAAACTTTTGCATAGAGGAACGAACGAAGAACGAGGACGAGGGCGAGACCTTGCCACCAATGGAGAATGGTACCAGGTGCCAGGTATCGTGACTTCCACTCTGAATGTGTGTAAGTGTGTGTGTGTGGGGAACACACCTGTAAATGCAGTGCAACCTTTGCGTGCCTTGCGACTCCGACGAATCGAAGCTGGGCTTGGGCTTGAGTGAGACGAGCGGCGAGACCTTAAAATTTTCATTACGCTTCATGTGAAAATATGAAATACTTTCGCAGGTCATGCAACACGAATTCTGGTTTTCTCCTCTTCAGTGTTGTTGCCACCGGCAACACTCCTCCTCCTCCGGAGCAGGAGGTTAACTAACGCCATGTAACATAGTGCTCCCCCCATTGCAATGGACGTGTGCTCTTTGGTTGTGGCCTGGCCCCATCATTACCTTGATGGTCGTGCATAATAAATCAACAGGCATGCATAATTAATGCTGCCAATGCTTGAGAACGGCGGAGGAGGAGCAGTGCGAGGGGTCCAAAGGATTGCTGCTGCGACTGTGTGACAGCCTCATTAGTTCCCTCGCGCGGCGACTGTCAAAAAATATGTTGTACAAAGTGTAGCATACATTGCTGCGCTTTCGCGGGGGAATTCCCCTTTTTTTTACTTATAAAATACGGGTTTGAAAATGAAGCAGATATTTAATTAGAGCGATACTAGGGGGAGGTTTGTTATATTTAATTGTTTATATGTTTTATTTGCTGGGGATTTATGTTGTATAAAACAGTGAGGAAAGTAGGAAGTTCGGGTAGATGTTGTTAAGTGGTTAAAATATATATTTTTAAGTTTCGAGAAGTCTATAGTTATAGGTCTCTAGGAACATAGGAAAAAGTCTACCAAATAAGGCCTTCATTAGAATTAATGGGAAAATATCTGAAATACAAAGAGCTATAAAATTCAGAAGACTTTTTAAAATTCTAAAATTGCTATCACAAATTCTAGAAGCTAAAGCAGTACTCCAGTTTTTAATAAACTTGTATATGAGTTACGTATTTATGTTTTAATTAGTTAACCCCTTTCCCGCTGCAATTATTTGATACTTTTACCAGATTCCCCAGTTATAAATACAACCATTAGTTGTCCGCTTAACCGACTGTCACTTGGGGCTTAGACCACACACGGTGGCTTCTTCGGTTGCCCCCGGTTGCTTACCCGCAACGCGTGCGCAGAGCGGCCCCCGAAAGTGACCAGAAGCGGCCGAAACTATCCATCATCATCGTGGGGCCCCCGCATCTCCCTGGCCAGGGTGTCACCCTAAAGCTGACCCAATGCTGCTGCTGTTGCTGCTGCTTCTCCCTCTCCTCCTCCAGGGAGACGCTCTAATGAGTTACGTTGCCAGCTGCCAACTGTTGAGGGGCGGCGTGACACACACACAAAAAAACGTGGCTGACGCCCGTTTGCAGATGCTCCTCCTCCTCCTCCTACAGCTGTAGTCCCGTCCCGTCCGGGTGTCGTCCTCCTCCTGAATTGACAAATTTTCCTTTCACACAAATCTAAAATTATGCCAGAGAGATGGAAAACTAAAATTGTAACAGCAGCAGCAGCAGCAGCTTTTGTGCGCCATTCACGGCCGTCGAGCGGCAAGAACAACGTGCTCTTCAGCGCGCGCGACACTCGAGGTGCTGGCAACAACTACGACCGTGCGGAGAGCCCGCCCAACTGCTGGGCCGCCGTAACGTAGCGCGGATTTCAAGACGCTCCAACAAACGCCGTCACCGCCGCCGACGCCGCCAACAAACAGTTGGCACAACCAAAAACACACACACAGGACGACTGAGAGAGTGTGAGAGAAAAAGGGAACAATAGTGGTGCACAGAGAAAAATTAATACTAATTTGCATATGGGAAAAATATGGAAATGGGTGTTCTAAGAAACTAAAGAAATTCCTAGGGAACCACATGAGAAAATACAACATTTCCGGGATATTCTTATTTTTAAAAAACCTTTTACAAATTTAACTATTTAAAGCATTTTTTTTACTTGTAGGCAAAAGTAGGCGTAGCCAAATTTCTTGAAAATGTTAATCAAATCTGAAACTCAAAGGAATGCTTTTACCAAGTTTGGTAGCTCTAGCTCTCTTATACACTTAGTTCAAGGTACAAATATGCAGAAGGACACGCGAGCAGACAAACGGACAATGCTAAATCAATACGTCTGGTGATGCTGCTTCATAATACATGAAATTTATGGTATTTAAGATGCTGCCTCTTAAGATCTATAATCCAGGAGTTTATGCAGACAAATGAACAGATGATAAACTAATTAATAAGATAATAAACTGTTATTTATTTGAAATTCTTGACATTAAAACTTTGATTTTAAAATGAATCAAGAAGCAGTTCATCAGTTTCATCAAAGGTTTCATTAAATCTCTATTAACCATCAAATTTCTGATTCTAGCTAATACTTTTTCTCTCAGTGCAGAGAAAAGCGAACAAGTCAAAGAGAGCGGGGCGACAAAAATGGCGTGCAACTATTTACATATGTTCTTGAACCAACTCTGGGCGACTGTGCCCGTGCCAGTGCCTGCCTGCGATTGTGTGCAGCTGGCTTGGGCCCTACCTATACCTATGGCCACCAGTCATAACATGGGAGCAGTGTGGAGAAGCTGCTGCTCTGGAAACAGTGACGCCCCCGAATATTGGACAGGCAAAATGCCCATTTAAATGTTTGTACGAGTGCGAAAGCGCCATAAATTAAAAGCAAATTTGCCAGAAATAATACGTGCATTTCAATTAGTTGCTAACGGCTGGCAATTATAATGATGATTGCATACGAGGCCGGTGTGGTTGGTGCCATAAAACGTGGGCCGATATGCAAATGGTTTACATTTCATTGCGGCATTTTGGGCGAAACATTTTTGAAATTGTTTCCATATTGTTGCAGTTATTTTGAAATGGGTGCTAAGAGGCAAATATGTAGGGAATTGTGTAAAAATAATGCAGGGAGAAGAGGGTCCTTAACACCTTTTTATTGTTTAGATTTAATGAGGTAATTTAAGTAGGCAATATTTCAGTTATTTTTCAGAATATTTAGTCAATAGTTAAAAATATCATTTAGAAAATCAAGCATTCGCAGTGTGAACCCTAAAGGCAAACAAAAATAGGAATAGGTAGGAAAAGCAATAAAATATCTTAACAAAGCTATTCATTACTCTTTAATTTAACTTTACAAGTTTATCAAACTTATATCTTTATGATATTCCCCTTAAATTTCGAAATGCATCACTCATACGCCACGTGTGCCCTGCAGCATGCTGCCATGTTGCATGCTCAATGTGCGCGACGCGGACTGTTGCCTCTGAGTCGCATTATTATTTATGGGCGCATGCCGTGAAAAATGTCAGTTGGCGACAAGTGTTGTTCAAATGGCATGCACGGTTGCCACAACAACAAGTACAGTAGCAAAAGCAACTGTGGCAGCAGCAACAGCAACAGCAAGCAGCAGCAGCAGCAACAGCAGCAGCAACAGCAGCAGCAACAATAATGACAACTCATACGAGCATACAAAAGCATTTTGGCGCTCAATTTGACGTGAAACGTGCAGGAACAGGACTTGAGTGAAAGGGATACAAAGGGAAGCTCAATACAAATAGCCGTGCTTGGCCTTTGTCGTCGACTCTTCCTTTATCCTGACAACCTGCCACCTCCCCCAAAGCCAAAAAGAGAGGGAAAGGCAGTAGCTGAAAAATGGGCAACGCAACTTGTAACAGGCAAGCAGCAACATCAGCAGCAGCAGCAGCAGCAGGATAAGCAGTCGTAGCAGCAGCAACCCACGAAGTGAAAAGAGCCACAGCCGAAGTCGGGTTCATTCGGTTGCCAAGGCAACTTCGTCGGGGCACACACAACACACAAAAGGATAAGCCAAGCCAAAGTCCTCAGCCAGCCAGCCAGCCAGCCAGTGAGCGGGCGAACTAGTCAGCAAGTCAAGCCGGAGCTCAGTTGCAGCAGCGCAACGCATTTGCCCAGACGCACAACTCGCGATTCGCGGCCAAAAAACTACTAAGCCAAAGAGTTACCGAAATAGACTTCTTGCCTTGGCCATCGATCGTTGTAACAGTTACACGGAGGGAAAAAATCATAAGAGAGTTTAAATTTAATTATATTTAACAAGCAAGAGCATTAAATAATCAAATAATTAAGTAAAGCTGAAAGATCCAGCTGGCTTAAAGAGTAAAAGTAAAAAATTAACAGTGTTAAAAAACTGACCAAACTATAACCAGTAACTAAAATAAATCTCCGCTTAAAATATTATAAAGAAAATCTTTAAATGATTAAATTTATAAAATAAAATAAATACAAATACAATAAACCCCCAAAAATATATGAAAATTAATTCCTGTGTAGTGTTTGCAAGTTAGTGTGTGTGACTGCTAAAGCTAGTGCTGCCTTCGGGTCGTCGGTCGCGAGGTCTAACAGTCGCTGTTCGTCCTTGCTGCGGTCTAGAGCCCGCTCACTGGCTAGAGGGTTGTAGTCACGAGTCCTAGTCCTAGTCTAGATGCGCTGTGCCCGAGGCAAAGGTGTGCGTGCTAATGGCTAGTGTAATGAGTGCTGCGCCGTGCTAATCGTTATGCAATCGTTCCGTTTCGATTTGGACTTGAAGTCGCTGTGAAATGTCTCTAAAGCATTATGCAACTAAGGCGGGAGCGGTAGCACCCACGGCCTTCGGTCATAATCAAACAATCCCGACCACAGCAACAACGCCGGGAGTTTCGACATCATCACTTGGCAGCAATGAGGAGGAGGAGGAGCAGCTGCAGCAATCCCAGGAGCACATCTCCTCCTCATCCTCGATTACCACATTCACCACCTACTACACCAGCGGTCTGGGGCAATATCATCAGCAGCGCGGCGGCCAAGGATCTGTCAGCTCCAGCGGCAGTGGCGGCGGCGGAGGAGGAGGAGGACCTGGCGGACCCCAGACTTATGCAAATGTTGTCAACGGAAATGTGAATCTGCTGCTTGGCGGGTAAGTCTGACAGCTGCAGGATCCAGTGACAACTGATGGCGGAGAGTTGGGGCTCGTGGGAAATGCAAAAGAGTGGCACAACACACACACACACACACACATCATGGCTGCAACTTTTGGCTAAGGCTAAGCATTCCCACAAGTCCCCCTCCTCCTTCTGGCCATTAATTAATTAGAGTTGGCCAGAAACTTGGACTGACTCGACTTGGACGGGGAATCAATCAAATATTTACATTTTTAAGGAACGTTTTTTTTTAAAGGTAATTGCTCTTTAGATCGATAGAGAGGTAAAAATGAAGCTATTTATTTTGGTGCACTTGTACTGGGATTAATGGTTTTAGATTATAAAAAAGAGCTTTCATTTGAGGGTATTATCTAGATTTATTTTATCTATGAGTTAAGTACTCACTTGAGGTTAGTTAAGAGCCTTAGCTGAAACCTTTTTGGGGGAAATCAGTAAACTTTAGAGGGAACTGGGACCTAATTTGAAGAAGTTATCTAAAAATGTCTTATATTTTGATTATCCACTAACTAAAAGTTTAATAGAATGCAGTTTTTACTAGCTGAAAAGTAAAGGTATTCTGAATACTTAAGAAAAATAACTAATACAGGGACACACTTGGAGAAAATCCACAGAAATCCTTTATATTGACAAGCCTACGTTTACCTAAAAAATGGAGTTAACAGGCTGAAAACTATTAACAGAAACTTAATTACAGTTCCAACTAATTATCTATAATTAACTTATCTATCTTTATTTTTTCTCACTGAAAATCTCCCTGAGATTAGGTAAAACCGCGTTTTTTTATCGTAATCACTTTATCTTCTCTAGATAACTCACATAACATTACTACAAAGATTTTAGTAAAAACAGATCTATAATTTGCAGTCTATATCTAAAGATCTCCCTTCCATGGACAAACCATGAGGAACCTTAACTAAAAGCTGCATTTAACCACCCAGAAAGCAAACAGAATCAACCAATCATTAAAAATGCGTAACAGCAGTTCGTAAATTGCAGTAATTGCCCCATTTGTAGACACACCCGCACACACACACACATTTTGGAAGGATATTACCAGGACACAGCCCTCTCATAGATCATAATGCCCTGTTGTGCGCTCTCTTTTGATTTATGAGCTGGAGCTGCAAATTAATAAACATCACAATTTTAAGCGTCGTCGAGATGCGAGGCGATGTCAAGCTGCCACCGCTCTTTCGCTGTTTTCCCGCGAAAATAATAATTATAATTGCGTCAAGCCATTTTTCTGCTTGCTGTTTTTTTTTCGCGGAAACCGAAGCATCCTTTTGCCTTTGCCTAATAAAATTTATTTTCGTGTGCAACACGAGCTTTGCCCCCATTCCACGCTCTCCTTTCTTTTTTTTTTTGGTTACAACAAACAGCGTATTGTCAACACAGTTTTTTTTTTATAGTTTTCTTCTCTTTTTGATGTCTGTAAACATCACGCGCCGAAAAGAAAAACTTTATTTTAACTACATTTTTATCGATTTGTCTTGGTTGGCAATTCATTGAAAATAGCCACGAATAAAAATGGGGAAAAATGGAAAGGGAAGTGAAAGGGGACCTTACCACATGCCGTTGTTGTCTCTCTCTCTGTGTGGAAGGTTGCCAGAAACTGTGCCCCGAAAAGAGGTCCTTAATGAACTGTTGACATGCGAGAAATTGCGTGAATCGGGGGGAAAATGAACAGCCAAAAAAAATACAGAAAGAAAAACCAGGATGAGGTAGGATACAAAAAGAGAGCGAGGAATAAACAGAGGAAGAGCGAAGCGAACACTGGACAGACAAGTGGGACACAATGTTGCATTCTAAAGTGGATTAAGTGACGTCATGGACAAATGCCTCGAGCGGCGATATCGACACGAAACCTTTTTCCGGCCAGGAACAGGACGGACCAGGACGAACGGACGGACGGACTAAATAAACCAGTGGGTTTCAATAAACCCAACATGAATCCGACAGCCGACAGCGTTAAAAGGAAATTTTGATAACTGGCAATCAAGGCGGATAGTAAGGGGGCATTACGCTGATTTATTGATAAATTCCTACAGAAAAATTTTAGGGCTACACCTTGAAAGGAAAGAAGAAAGAAAGCAGAAGCGTTTAGCTATATGGTTTTTCTATCCATTTAAATAAACAATAAAAATTTTCTAAATTCTTCAGACAAAAACTACTACTTTATAAGTAAAAACACAAGCAATTTAACTAACCTTCTCGCAGTTAATGAAACCTCGTTCTTAGAACATTAACTACCAATTATTAGTCAAAATAACTTATCTTTAACATTAATTTCATTACCGAATATAAGTCAAAATAACCTAACTAACTTGATAATTTGCCTGGCAAACCTCAAAATACATAATTGTCTTTGTAAACTGCAATTAAAAGCCACTTCAAAAATGATTTGAGCAACAATTTTAGCCACAATTCGAAGCCAAGGAATATGTTTATCTTAGAAAGGCAATTTAATAAATGAAATTATAAGTTTAAGACCAATTTTAAGCTTATTTGTGGTAAACAGGCAACAGAGAGAGGAAGCTGAAGTTAATGAAACTCACAAATTATGGCAACCAAATCGAAATTAGCTCAGGGAAACTATTGAAATTGGCAAGATGAAACTGGTGCAGCAGCAAAAGGCTCTTGCCTAGTTTCTGGTTTAATTTAAAACTCTGATAAAGTCTGACAAAAGTCTGAACTAACTAATTAAAGCAATATGATAATGTAAGAAAAGTAATTTCCGCTCTGGTGATGTATGAGAATCCAGCACAATGACAACATTGTGCCACAAATTTAGGCCATCAATATGCAGGCCTAAATAAATAAACACAAAACACAGAGACAGACAGAGAGACAGAGACAGAGACATTTGCAATTTGTTTGACAAAATTAATAAATGCCAAAAACGGCATTAATACAATATTATTATCATGATGGCTATTTATCGAGGTTTGGCAATCAATTTCATTCCACCATGTGAGCTTGATATCCGTGGCACACAACACACACACTGCATTCATAGGCTCATTCCCATGCCCATTTACCCATTTCCCATTGCAGGGCCATGCTCTCCCTGGTGACGACCATATTGTGTGTGGTCTGCTATTGTTGCCATCGAAACATCAAAAAGCGAACTGAGGCCGCCTACAGGCAGCAGCAGCACCAGTGGCTCGAAGGCGATCCCAACATGGAAATATACAGCGTTGAACAGGTGAGTTGTGAGTTGTGTGTTGTATGTATCAGTATCCATCCAGATGTAGCTCCGAGGTTCTACCTTGGGTTTGAGGCTCTGCTGGGCTTGGGTCTTTGTGCTGTCCACCTGACAGAGTAACAAAAGGTTGATGTCAAAGGCTCCACAAATAGTTGAAGGCCACAATGGAAACTGACAACTTTCCTCCAAGGGAGAGAGAGAGTTTCAGGAGTTGGTATTTAATTAGAGGAAGCTAAGGGAGGAACTTCCATAAAGCTGGAGGTTTCTATTACATTTTTAATTTGTTTATAAAGCTGTAGATTTATTTAAATGTAATTAAACTATGTCCTAGCCTTAACTGGACTCCAGTTCTTCAGTTAAATATATTCTTTGAGCTTATAAATTTTTAATAAACAAAAGAAAGCTAATCAGAAATTAGACCAGGTAAAAGACCAGACATAAAGGAGTCCTTGAATAGGAAATAATACTAGTAACACCTTCCATATTTATTTATTTCTTCCCCCTTTCAATTCTATTAAATATATATTACCATTTAGGGTTAAGGTTTAACTAAAGTCTAATAAGAGTAAAAAATATAATACAAAAATAACATAAATCTTGACAAATAACTTTCCCCGACAAAAACTCCAATCAAACCCCATGCTTACCCCAATTAAAAACTAAAATCACAATTAAGGCTAAGCAAACTGTCAACAGAAGTGAGAGTAACCCAGTTTATTAACCATTGTGATGACCCAAAGCCAAGTCTATCTAGGAACAGCCAGCCGCAGGCCAACCCTAATTGTCCTTTTTTCAAGTTTAAGCCAACATTTCATGAAGACAGTTTGAAAGTAAGTCAGAGAGAAGGCTGAAATCAGGCCAGTAATGGATATTTATGCGGCGCATTTAACAGGTGCGACAGCGGGGCCGAGCAACAATTTTCTATCGCCATTGCAAGTGGCCGCCACAGAAGCCGCACACTTGGCCCCTGGACTAGGGCTTTATTAAGTTACCAGCCGCCTGCGGCCCACTAAAACCAGAAAAAACCGACCAACACCCCCGGTTTGCCATCAGTCAGTTCATTGTTGTTTGTTGGCCCGCTGGGAAACGCGCTGGGAAACGGCGGAGAAAAAGCAAGAAAAGCGAAAGGCTCCGCCGCGTAAATCAACGTTAGCCCGTCCAGGCGCCAAATGTCAACTGCGGACAGAATGAGGCGGTGTCCCTTGTAAGAGGGAAGCCAGAGCCTGCCAGGGGCTTCCTGGGCCTGGTGGTCAGTTCGGGTTATACAGATATATATCTGTGTACAAAGCCAAATAAATTTATGATGTGTGCAATTTAAACTTTTTTATTTGATCGCGTAAATTTCACTTGTCTGCCGCCTTCTCCATTAAAGAGCTAAATTACAGTTTGTCCAAGCGGAGATCAGCAATTACCCAAGAACTTGAGGGAACTAAGGTTTTGCGGGAGGATAAGACTATGTAGAGAGCTTAGATTTTAGGCAAAACCAAGGAATTATATTCTTACTCCCTTTCTTAATCGAGTTCCCTTTCCCTTTCAGTGCTACGAGACATCGGGCCTGTTCCTGGGCGACTCCACCGATGGCCTGTCTGCCGTGCCGGCTCTGCACCATGAGCCACCGCCCTCATACGATGCCGTGGTGCTGCACGAGCAGCAGCTACACCAGCAGCAGTTGGAGCAACAGCAGCATCAGCAGTTGCAGCTGCAGCTGCAGCAGCAGCAACAGCTATTGATGCAGCGCGTCTCCCCACCGCCGGGATACCGCTCCTCGCTGGACTTGAACTATCAGCAGCAGCTGCAGCCGGGGGCAAGTGGAAGCCGTGGCACGCCCGATGGTAGCGTGGATGCAATGCCCAGCGGCAGTGCCGCAGGAGGAGGTGGAGGCGGCGGCACCGGACTCCTGGTCAATAAACAATTGCAATTGGCGCTTAATGCCCAATCCTGCTGCTCCCTGCAGCGGGCCGAGGTGGAGAGCATGTGGAATGCCGCGGCAGCGGCAGTGGCAGCACGCAGCGGAAATTGCCTGGAAATGGAGGCCCTGCAGCCTGCTGCTACGGCGCCGCCGCCGCCCTCTCTGCCGCTGGCCCTGCAGGTGCGCAAGCCCGTCCAGAACATCAGGTTGAATACCTTTGGGCGGCGGTACCTGCAGCAGAGCCATCAGCACAGTGCCACCCACTACCGGCGGGGCTGTCCGCTGTGCGGCAAGTTCCGCTATGAGATCGAGGCGGAGGATGAGCCTTTAACAGCTCTTTCCGTGGAGAGCGGTCTGAACATGGGCGGGCGACGAGAACAGGAGCAGGAGGAGGAGGAGCTGCCCAGCTGTCCCTGTCCCAGCGATGGCGATAATGGCAACCACATGCCAACCGGCGATGCGCTGCAGGATGCGGAAAACGGGAACGTGGCGCCATCCACATTGGAAGCAACGCCTCCTAACGAACGCACTTCCTCCTCCTCGCCAACCCTAACCGCTGTCAACGATGAAAACGACAACGCAGCAGCAGCAACATCAGCAACATTGGCAACATCGGACAGAGAAGCAGCTACAACATCCAGCGGAGGAGAGGCGGACAATGGAGAGCAGGCCGCGGGCAATCGGCAGGCAGAGGAGGAGGAAGAGGAGGACTTGAACACCATTAACGAGAACGGCATCATCAGCCTGGACATGAGCAAGATAATTGACAGATCGGGCCTGCCCACATACGAGGGAGCCCTCAAACTGGAGTCCAGCGGTTATGTGTGAGCCTAATGGGGCGTCTCTGCAAAACCAAAAACCTAAATCACAAGTGTGCTTTAACTACGATTAAGATGAGTTTCGATATTTAAAGAAAGAGAGATTATGCCTTTCCTGTAAGCCACCTTGTTAGCTACCTTACAGCCCTTACAGAGTCTTGTGTTTCACTCAAGTTACATGCACACTTCAAGATTATGCCTTTAAAGTATTTTGTTTACTAGAGAGCGATATGGAGAGGTATTTAAAAGGATATTCCTTGATATAAGCTGGCACAAATCCCTCTGGTAACAAAGGAAAACCATAATGTTAACGTTTAAATGTCTAGAGCTAAGCCCCCTCATCGTGCATATCCCTGTAAATGTTCGTTTCGAATATGAATATGAATACTCGTATCAATAAAGAATCAAAAGTTGTAATTGAAAGCAACAAGCAATGGCAACCTCAATCCAGTATCCGCAATCCGAAATCAGCAATCTTCAACTCGCAACTCGCAACCTTCGCAACCTTATTTACACATGAGTGCGCGGCAGGGGTTTTCTTTAGTTTTTTAGTTTCAATCCAATTGATTTTGTATTAAAAAACAGCCAGCGGGGGGGAGAGGCGATAAAAAACGAAACCAGAGCAAAGAATGGCATGCAAACAAATCGTCAAAGACAACGGGCTAACAAGCGCCCAGATAACAGACTACACAACACCACAAGCCACCCACGACCCCAAAAAACCCCCCTCTAGCTTTCCCAGCCTTCTCTGTGAATTTTCCGTTTTCAGTTTTCCTTTTTCACCGCACTTACCTCAGACAGACGACGGCTTTGTGTCTCTGTCCCTCTGTCTGGATCGTTTGCATGATGAGAACGAGGAGGGTTTTAATGGCTAACAGGGTCACCACGTCGGCTACTTGATGCCCTAATACTTGAGGAGTGTTTTTAATAACAAAATGATGGTTTTAATTGATAATATTTATGGTTAAAAAAGTGACTAATAATTTCCTTTTTGAATAAGGATATATTTATCAAGTTAAAAAATAATACCACTTCATCAAGACTGGAAAATCACATTGGTTAACAAGCAATATTTATTGTTTTTATAAAATATATCGCTCAGGTTTCAGTCAGTTTTAACCAATTTCCTAGTAAACACATTCTTAAAAGGTAAAAAAAGAGTGTAAATAATATTTGTAAGCACACAATTTCCCCCATTTCCCAGAAGCCTCACTGAATACTTCACCAAATATCAAGTATACGCACAGATGGCATACTTACGATTTTCAATAAAACACAAGTACTTCAAATATCTTCATAACTTCACCAAATAATAAGTATACGCAAGACTTGCCCCTAATTTAGAGCAACTTCACAGAACAAGTATACGCACCGTTCGCCCACTTAAAACAACTTTAAAACATGAATCAAGTATGCCAAAAGGGTATTAGAGAAGCAAATCGTTTACAATTGCGGATTCAGCCCTCGGTGTGGTCAAGCGAAGAGGCGGAGAGGCAGAAGAACTCTTGTTTTTACTGCTTGTACCTTTACTTTGCCCTCGTGCCACATTGAAATGGTAACAAGAAACTTGTTAGTGGCTCTTATAGGGAGGAAGGGGTTGCATCCCCACCGTTTATGCAACCTTGAAGTGCTCAAGGGAGACACACAATTATGCACTGGCCTAGGATTACACTCGAGATCACATTTAAATCGCCACTTAAAACCCAATCAAATGCGGTTTATAAACGCTCCGTTTTGTGTGTGGGAATGATTTCGTTTAACACTCTCGTACCGTCGTGTCAGCAGCATCTGAAGCCGTTGTTGTTCAATCGTCGTCGTCGCTCTTCACGTGAGCTCTTAGCCGACGTGGGCAATAAATACAAAGAATTTAATTTTGGTTTATTTATGGCCATGCCAGCGGCGATATTTCTGGGCAACGCATTAGCACTACTCGCGATTCCGATTTCGATTTCGATGATCCGCGCGCGCGCTCGTTTTGTTGATAATTGCAAACTGAATGCGTCTACTGCCGGTCTGAGGATGATGATGGTGTGGCAGCAGGCACAACAAGTCGCAGCCACATCTGCACCGATGCCGATGCCGCTGCCGAGTGGCAGCCACAGCTGAGCGGCACAAAGAGGTGGAAAATGATAGAAAAAGAGAGCACACCCCAGACGGCGGCTGCTAATATGTGCATGCCAAACAAAATAGAGCGGCGGCGAGAGCTGAAAATGAAACTGAACCGAGCTGAACTCATGGGAGAAATGAACGGGGGGGGGTAAGGGCATACATAGGTGTTGGTATGGGGGATATCGATGGGTTTTGGATGGTGTTTTTCCGCTGCCGAACCCAACTGCGCAGCTCACCGTTTGACCCTTTCCACACACAGACACAGCAGCGACAGCCCCTTCGATTTATTAATAAAACCAAAAGAGACACACGAACCGAGAGCTGTGTGTGGCACGGCAAGGTGTGAGGGGTGAGCTGTGAGGCGGCACCAGCTCTAGCACTAGCACACTTTGCCAAACAACTGCCTCTCGTATTTATAATTGCTGCAAATTGCCGCTTAGAAACTCATGTTCCTGCCGGGGCATCGGGCCAAACTACTCGAGCCACTTACGCCGATGTCATCATCATCATCATCGGGAGCATCGGTAGCATCGGGAGCATCGGCAGCATCGCCATCCTAACAGCGTCATCATCATCATTATCATTTGCTGGTAGTGAGTGCCAGGCACGTGCTTAAAAATAGACTCCAATGGGTCACTAAATATAAACCATTTGGCAATTGGTGTGACCTAAAATTTCAGATATTCAAAATGTGTGAACGGAAGACGAAGCTCTTAAATGCTCTTAAATGATTCAAGGGAGATAAGATGGAATTAAGAGCACAAAAACAGAGAGTATAGTAAAAAATGAATAAAACTAAAACGGTTTCCTAGAAATTATTTATAATTAAAATTCTTATCTCTTAAATACTCTATGTGAACGAGCAAAAAAAGCAAAACACGCTTTGAATAACATGATTTTCTGAGGTTTGTGAGTTTAGAAAACAAATCAAAATTAACAAAAAATAGGAAGAGTGGTTAAAAACTCAAATTGATTGAATAATTCATTATTTACATATATCTATAAATAGTACTTTGTGAACCTAATTAAGTTATTTTTACGTTTTCCTCTCCCTTTCTCTAAAGCATTTAAAATATAATTCCCCGATAAGGCTTTGTTAAGTAGTGAATAGCTCAGGGGCCCCGATATCGCTTCCGTTCCCCAGAACGCCGGCTGGAACCTCTCGAGGGTTCAAAAAATAAAAAAAAGGAAACACACACTCACACACAGTGGCAAATAGTAGCTCAAATGCATTAAGATTGCAACAGCAACAAATAAAGCCAGTCATGACGCAATTGGGCCAAGCCACAAAGGAAAGACGAAAGCCGAAAGTAAAAGTGCAAATAGCAAATAGCCAAAAATTATGCCAGTACACGTACTGCCGCACTCACTTATTCAAAGGGGGCCCCCAGTGGCGTAGCCAAGTTATTTTGGCAAGTGGAAAGGGGCAGGGTTTCTCAAACTTGTATATTTTAAAGTAAATATTCTAAGATCTAAGCTTTTAAAAAAATGTTTTCTCTTGTTTGGTGTTGGAATTTTATAATTTCTATAATATTATGGTTCCATAGATAAGACTGGTAACAGAGAAATGGTGTAAGAGAGCCCCAAGAAAAGCCCATCCCCCCCTGACTACGCCACTGACCAATAGCCCCAGACACACACACACACACACACACACATCGACTGCAGACAAATATATGTACGTACGAATGTTTGTAAAGTACAAGCGTACTTTTGTAGACTTACCCACACTGGGAATGCTCTTAGCATGTCCTGATTTCCTCCGTTGCCAGGACCACAACAGAGATGAAGGAGGAGAAGGGGGGATCTAAAGCTTGCTTGCAGATTCTAGGGTGTTGCTGGTGCGATAAGATAAGCGTGAGTCTGGCTGGCAGCAGGCAGGCAGGTGTGGCCCAGGCGGCAGCTCCTATTGCTATTGCTTTGCGGCTTGCGGTGCCTTGCGCTTGCCTTACTTTTTCTTGTGCTTTATTCTCGCTTTGCGGCTTTGTGCGGCAGCGGCTGCTGACTGGGCTGGCGTTACATTTTAAACAGTTGGCTCCAATCGAAACTCATTTGTGCTGTAATTTACACAAAGTGCACACGACGACAGTGAGGGGCGCGCGAGCGAGACGGGGCAAAACGAACGAACGAATGAGAATACGGAAAAATCGCCTGCACTTGAATGAATCCCTATTTAAACGCTGTCTGCTCAAAACAGCTGGACGACAGACATTTAGAGTGTGGATTAAGCAACAGCACGTTCCGTGTTTGCCTCTGGCAATTGTTTAATTATTGTGCTGGGCAAACATTTATTGCAAAAAAACAAAAAACAAAATCGGTGACTGACCGTATGAGGAAAAACGATAAAATACTGTCAGTTGCTGGGAAAAAGGGAAAAATACTGAAACCGAGAAAATACTAACTTTGAAGAATTTATTATAAATATCTTTTTATTTTAATTTATTTAGTTAATTAGCAGCAAAAGTAAGTTTCTTTTTATAGTTTTCACATCTTTAGCCTAGTTGGTACTTAGGCTGAAATGCTTTTAAATTTCACTTTTCTCCCACAGTTTCCCAACCGTTAGCCCGCTTTAATTTTTCAAATTCAAATTCCAGTTCAAAAAAACTTTGGCTTGTATGGCGCAGGTATTGCAAATGCACAAGTTTTTGGTTTATTTTAAATATAACAGTTCAGGCAATCGCATAAAGTTTAGGACTAAATCACGAACCAGCAAGTGATGCCTCGTTTGCCTTCAGAATTGACTTGGTGGATATGCGATTTGCGATTGCAATTGATCTAGTGCTTTGTACATTTAAGTATAAGTAACCTACTCCTCCTCCTCTTCTCACTGTCTATTAACATAATAACAAGGTCTTGGCCCTGGCACTGGGGCACCAGAGCCTGCAGAGTTCCAGTTGAAAAATTCTAAAAAATATTTACAGGCATGTCGTCGTCGTCTTCGCCGGCATCGTTCTGGCGCACAGCCATGGCAGTTTCAACGAGGTAATACAGACACTTGTAGTTGTCGCGCTCCTCTCGGCTGAGGCCTGTGCAGAAAGTTAAAGTTTTAAAGTTTAAACTGGAAAATTAGCTGCTAAACAGTGAACATACTCTGCGATGGCGCTGGCGACGTCTGACCGGTGGCACTTTCCATCTCAGTGATGGCAAAGACTTCCTCCGACTGAAGATTTTCCCTACTAGCAGGCTCATTGGGGCCAGGAATGACTGTGGCCTCGTACAACTGCTCCATGTTGCCTGCAAAAGATAGAGTTTAATCCAAAGTCTGCTAAATTTCACTCGTATCTGAAACTTACCATCGCGCACGGCCATCTGCTGGTTGGGATTCCAGCTGGCAGTATTGGCAGATGATGCAGTACCAGATGCAGATGTGGTGCCTACTTCATTGGCAGTGTTGCTTGCAGCGGTATTGGTGGTGGTCACCTCTTCAGTGGTGAAAACGGTTCTAAAAAAGATTGAGGATATTGAGAAATCCCCAACTAGACGCCCCGCCATATAACTCACTTCATCACGCTCTGCCAGTCGTCGGTCTCGAAGCGTCCCTCCTCGCTACGCTGCTCGAACTCTTGGTTGCTCTCGTCGGTCTCGGATCTGCAAGAGAAAGGAACACATTTAGCGATGGAACAGCAACGAAAAGCGGACTAGAGACTATGGCCAGTCGGCGGTGGACGTCGTAGTGTGACAGCTGTACCTAGAGGCCATCACGAAGCTGCCGAATTCGTCCTGGTAACAGTACACAGCCTTGGTCTTCGTTTCCGATGGCTTCTTAACGTCCTGCTTGATTTCAGGTTGCTTCGACTGCTTGGACTTTGCGCCGACAGCCGTCTTTCCTGTCGCCGCCGTCTGCCTCTTTTTGCCGCGCTTCGCCGGACTTGGTTTCTCATCCTCATCATCATCATCGAAGTTGTATGGAATTATGGAACCGGCAGAGCTGCAGCTGGACCCGGCACTGATTCTACCACCACCACCACCACCAACACCACCAAGGGCCGCTGCCGCCGCCTTCCTCATTTGATAGTTCTGGATCTTTTCGATCATCGTGGCCTGCAGCGACGCATGGAGACTTTGGAAACCCATCGGGTTGTTTGCAATGGCCTGCTGCCAACTTGATGGCGGGAAGGAGGGTAGGAGGAGGTGGATAACGATTGGGACAGGATCAGGAGTCTACGCAACTACAAATACAACTACATCTAAAGGAAGCAACCAATATAAGTACCTGTATATGACGCTGTCGTCGTACTCCGGCTCCATCTTGACCATCTGACCGTTGGGTCCCTGAACATACTGATCGAAGTTGGTTAAAACGTTGGCAATACCCTCGTGCATCTCGCCGGCGGCACCATCTACCTCCTCGGTGGCACCAACGACCTGGTGTGGATATTAAGATTGTTTTTAAGATAAAAATAATATTAAAAAGAAACCCTTTCTGTTACTTTCAAAAGCCACAACTTACCACTTCGGAGACGGGACTACCCGAAATGGGATTCGGGGTTCCAGACATATTTAAACCCTGACCTCCAGCACCGCTCGATGAAGAGGAGTTCGGGCTGACCTTTTTGCCGCGACGCGAAATGGTAAAGTGCAGCGGATCATTGCCCTCGCGGCGTATCATTTCGGGCAGGATGCGGCGACGTGCATTGATGAACCAGTTGCACACCTGCAGCACCGTCAGCCCGGCATCCTGGGACAAAGTGAACTTTTCGGCATCACTGGGATAGGCATTGTAGCGATGCTCGTAAAGCCAACGCTTGAGGATCTTCACCGAGTGCTTGGGCAAGTTGCCGCGACGCTTGCGATTGGCGGCACTGTTGCTATTGGGATCAACATCCACCATCATGTCGTGATAGTTCTGAACATCCTTGTTGCAGTCCTCCGCGGACACCACCACCACCTGGTCGGTGGAGTTGTCATCGTCCATCAGGCCATCGCCGGACAAGGCTTCCATCACGGCAATACTACCATCGGCATTCATGTCGTCGCTGCACTCCGACTCGAAGCGGTTGCGACCTGAAACTAAAGACATGAAGGCATGAAGCAGGGCTAAAAAAAACCCTGAAACCCCAGCATCATCGTTCCTTTGCTCTCACCTTCGCTCTCCAGCATGCTCGCCTGGACGTTGGCTTCGCGCATCATGTCATGGATGTTCTGGCGCACCTGGCGATCCAGCGCCAGGTTGACGTGCTCCTGCTCCGGAGAAATCATAATTTGACTCGTCCGCCTATTCCCGATCGCGCACACAAAGAAAAATGACTACGAAAGTTCAAAAGAGTGACACAAAAAAAAGATGATTGGAAAAGCTGTCAAAAATTTTTCTTTTCCCTTCGGAAAATTGTTGTTTTTTTGTTCTTCTTTTTCTTCGAGAGCTAAATTTTCCGTGTTCACAGCACGGGCTATGAGATTAAACTAACTTTTGGAGATGGGACCCCGGATCCCGTCGACACCAATGTCATGGCCCGCTAGGATTTCGAATTTCAATTTTTCCTTTTCTATGTTTGAAACATATCGATAGCCGCCAGTCTATCGGTGTCTATCGGCCCAGTCCATGTCAAATTTGACACTTTTGCAAAATATATTCGTTGCGCGCCTAAATAACGGGCAACTTGACTTGTTATTTAGTTACCTGCTACCTTGTGCATGGCAACTTTTATTTAATTGCACTTTTCACTAGATTTTCTGGGAATTTATGCTCTCAGCACACTGTCAGCCAGGTGGTTAAGAACAGCAGACGCAGACGCGGGGTCACAGCCTCCGGATTTTTGCCATTTGACGCGGGTTTAACGGGGGACTGTGGGTGCTTAAGAAAACGGTTTCTTTGGCTTTCTACACTAAGCTCTGTCCTTGGCGTTTTATTTTATTCTCTTTCCCTCTGGTTCTCGCAAAGAAACAACACAACAATGATGGTGGTGGGAGTACGCCGATAGCCGCGCACTTCGATAGACCGTAGCCATGAACTGGTTCCGACGGTCAGACGAGCCTGGGATAACCGCAGGAGCCATAATCCGATCAGAATTTAATTTGGTTCAGGAGAACACCAAGGATTTTTGTCGTAAATATTATTAATGGTTGTCTTTATTGTTCATAAGGGTTACAGGGTCGTTCTGGGAGAGTTAGGGTGAGAAGGGTAGGAGACTACGGGAGATTAACTACAGTGTATTTAAGTGAACCGGAGCGAGTGATCCAGTCCAACCAAAAGGGGTTTGCTGCTGGCTCTTGGATGCGTGCTAATAAGAAGAGTAAAGTGAAGTTCCCCACTGGGGGAATCCCCAGCGACTGCGGCTCGCCTTTTATAACGATCTAGCGGGTTTTAGTGTGCCCGCCACTGACAAAGAATTAGCCCGTCCGCGCTTTCAAATTTGATTATCCGTTTGTCTCGTTTCTTCTTCTTTTATTTATCTCTTTCTCTTGTTGTTCTCTTTACTTCATAAAATTTTCTTATCTTCTATACTTCATAAATTTCTCTTATATTTCTCAATATTCTACTCTATTCTCTTATCTTCCTATCAAACTGCATCTCAAATTCAAATTAGAGCGGTCACACTTGCAGTTTCTGTAGTGTGACCATTGTTTTTAATTCGTAAACAAAATAAAGTTTGTTTTGCTTTTTTTTGTTTATAACAATGAACTGCGCCTTGGACGAAGAGCTGCTGGCCAATATAAAATGCAGCGACCAGGAGGACGCTGGCGACGAGGAGGAGAAGATGCAGGTGGAGGAGGAGCAAGTGCCACAGCTGCCGGATGCCTCTGCCCAAGAGGCTGACGAAGATGACTCCGATCCGTTGCAAGAGACGTCCGGTAACTGCCGCTTTCCCTGGATCTTTGAGGACGCCGATGTGCTGATCAGTGACGAACAACTGGCGGAGATGGTGCTCAAGCCTGAGGGTTCTATTCGGCCCGGGATTCCTGCGAAACGAGGACGTGGCCGCCCGTCCCACAATGCTGGAAATTACACTTCGGCCGCTGGCCAAATGTGGAGCGTGGCCAGGGATCCCCATGTTGTGGCAGCTGGGGAGGAACTGCCCTTGCTGGGTCAGCAAGCCTGCGGCAAGGGACCAGCCCGTTCCGTTTCGAACGCAGTGGAAGCCTGGATGCTTCTGTTTGACGATGAAATGCTCAAGTCCCTGCTGCGTCACACCAACGAGCAGATGCGTAAGAGACGGAATCCCACGAGTACCCAGCGACCGCTGGACATTGCGGAGCTGCGTGCGTTTCTCGGCTTAAGTTACCTCTGTGGCGTTTTCCGCAATTCCCAGTTCAGCGGTCCGCTCGAGGAACTGTGGACGTTGGAGCTGGGAAATGCCATCTTCCGGGCCTCCATGACCCTCGCCCGATTCGAGAGCATTTCAGAGTGCCTGTCGGTGCCCAGTGGGGGTTGGTCTGAGGCCCAAAAGCTCTGGAATAGGCTCCTCATCAACTGTCGCTCCTACTACGGATGCAGCAGTTGGCTGAACGTGGACGAGACATCCGGCTCGGTGGCCAAGAATCGACTGACTCTCTGCTGTGATGCCAGGACCTTGTACATGACCAATGCCCTGATGAGCAGCAGACAACAGAGATCGCTGGAGAAGGATGTGGAACAGTTGATTTGCGATTTCAAGACGACGAGCAGAAATGTTACAATGGGATTGCGGCACCTGAACCTGCCGCAGAGTGAGCAATTGATGCAGCGCCAGCTAAGCTCGCTGGGATTGCTGGAGGCCACGTCACCGGAGTGGCCGCGGCAATGGCCGTGTGATAGCCCCGTTTATAGCGGCTCCTCCAAACTTATGCCCTTCGATGGTGAAGCCCTCTTCTGCTGTGGTCTCAGCCCGCAAGTTGATGCTCTTCAGGCATACCAGAACACTTCGCAGGCCTGCCAGCAGTTCTATGAGCTCACCGAACGCTTTAGTACCGCCCACATGCTGCCTTCAGTGGAAAAGCAATGCAATTCCTTCCTGCAGCTCCTCCACTTTGTGCTCAATGCGGCCGCCGTGAATGCATGGATCCTGCTGCGACTCTCGCCCAAAGGAGATGCCACAATGGAGCAGCGCGACTTTCAGCGACAATTAGGACTCTTTCTCACCCAGCAGCGATTGCAGAGGCGTCTGCAGCGAAGATCCACCACCACGTCGCTGGTGATGCGGCTACAGATCTGCGAGATTCTCGGCCAGTCCAGTCAGCGGCTGCTCAGCGAGGCCACCGGCGATGCCAGGCGATCCGACAGCGTCGGCGTACTGACGCCGGACAAGGTGAGCCTGCCGGTGGGCGTGAATCTTTACAGTCGCTATGGCGAAAAGCATCGCCGCTGCAAGCCCTGCGCGCGGAACAAGCGCGGCACCAAGTCACGCACGCGCTGCCAGCAGTGTCAGTCGCATCGGTGCGGTAACCACCTGATCTCCCGCTGCTACGAGTGCGTCGGCATCCTGCCTAGCCAACTGCCCGAGGGCAATATGCGAGACGATGAGCTTGGACATTAAATAACATTTATTGAAGAGAGAGGAGGCGAGGCTACCACTACGGGCTCTTTGGGGATGGGATGGATGCATATTGCTCAACGCTTTCTTGTGCTAAATCTACGACGACGACAACGGCATAACGATCGAAAAGCGGCAACTCTAGAACTTGTACTGGAAGGACTTGGGTGCCTTGTACTTGCTGACAGCCCCACCGCCAGCGCCAGCGCCAGAGGAGTCCAAGGGATCGCTCTGGTCGAGGAACAAACTGAGGAACTGCTCGTTCTGTAGCTCGTTCAGCGGCATCTCCAACTCGCTGCAGGACTTGACAATCTCGGCGCAGGCGCGCAGATCCTTGCGCATATCTGAAAAGGAAAATCTGAGTTCAGAGGAGGATATATTGTATCATACGACTCACATTGATAGTTGAAGAGCAAGCTGAGGCAGCTGGAGCAGGCGGAGCGCTGCTGGTGCTGCAGAAACACCTCTATCAGGCGATGCACCGCATCCACATTGTTGCGGCCCAGGAATGAAGAGCACAAGGGACTGGCTCTGTGGAGGAAAGAGTAAACGGATTAGGATTACAGTTGCCCATGGAAACTTATATACTTATCTCACCTCCTCTCCACCAGCTCCTGCAGCTCCTTGTAGTGCTCGAACAACTCACCAGCCGACTTTTGGTCACAGAACCAATCGCTGGCGAAACACTGCTTCCACACGCAGGCCACCACAAAGATGTCCTTGTGCTCCCGGTGAATGGCCCGCGCCACTTCCAGAAGCGACACCAGCACCGCCTCGCTCTTCTGGGCCAGTGTCTCCTCCGAAATTGTGCGAAAAGCTGTCCGCGCCATCCGCCGGCCCTCTTCCGAGGCCATGCTTACGCCGTAGCCGCGATGGAGGGTCATCAGGGCCACGTCCGCGTTGCCATTATTCCACAGAGCGATGGCCCGGAAGGGAGCCAGATCGGCGTAGGTCTGCGAGAAGGGATGCTCCAGCTGGCGACATGTCTCCGCCAGCGCCTCCAGTTGCTGGAGCTTGCGCTGGGCACTCAAGTACTTGAGGCAAGAGACAAACACCTCGTTGGAGGGCAGCAGGTGGCAGCGGATGCACTGGCGGATCAGGTAGAGAAAGTCCAGCTTGTTCTTGATCTCCAGCGTGGCCATCAGCAGGTTGTCCAGCTGCGGCTGCGACAGAGATCGGATGTCCAGGCCCAGTTGCGGCGAACGCAGCGCCTTCAGATCGCTCATCATGCCCTTGGACATCAGGCCAACGTTCTGGCTAAAGCTGGTGGTACTCGCTGCCGTTCCCTTGCCGCCCATCTGGACCTGCGTCGCCACATTGCTGTTGGCATCCGTCTCCTGGGCGGACGGTTGGCGCTTCATCAGACTGTCGCGCAGCTCCTCCCATTTCTGCGTCTTGCGTGTGACCAGGTCGTTGGTGAAGCAATCAATGGCGTCCAACTGGGTGCTCTTTCGCCGCTGGCGCTGCGTTCCCGGCCACAAGAAGGCAGCGATGTAGTTCTGGAACCTCTGCAGACCCTTCGGCGACCCAGGCGCTGCTCCGGCCACGGTGGTGGTGCCGCTGCTTGTCAAACGCGTCAACATGGCCATTGTTAAGAGGTCACCTCTGCCGCCGATGCTCCTCTAGACGCGTTGCTGGTCCTCGCACGCCTCCTTTCGCCTCTCTTTTGGTTGTATAATTCTGTTTTTCTCTCCCTTCTTTCGTTTTCCGTTTTGTTTGCCCGTGTGTTAGAGATGGCAATAAATCGATAGTCGATAGATATCGTTATCTTAATTATTATAAATTTTTTGTAATTAAAATGAAATAAAAAAAATATAGATTAAAATGCATTGAGCTTTGAAAAAATTGCAATTTATTGGCATTTACAATTTCGCAATCCTTGTCTTAAATCATAGGTTTCTTAAGCTACACATAAAGATCTGGGGGCATCATCAGCAGACCAACCGGTACGAGATGTACCTTCCAGCTGTCTCCGAGGAGCGAATAATCTTCACCACTTGGCCGCGCTTTAGGCCAAAGTACCGGGCCACCGGATCGCCGGCCTGGATGCGCATCAGCATGTTCTCCTTGAGCTTGTAGCGACTCAGCAGCTCCTGCTTCTCCTCGGCGGTCATCACGACATGCTCCGGCACCAGCTCGTGCTCGGTTATGTTGATCAGCAGCTCCGACTCCAGGAACTGCTCCAAAATGTACTTGGGTGCCATGTCCACGAGCGACTGCTTGGCCGACGGCGTCATTCCACCTTGGACCACGACGATGGCCCGGTGAATGTTCTCCTCCTGCATGCGCGTGCAGTACGTCTTGATGGTCTTTATGCCAATCTTTGGCTCCTCCGGGAAGAAGACGAACATCTGGTCCGTGGGATCGTCGTTGTGAGCCACCAGAACAATCAAATCGGAGCGCGAGGGCCGCTTTTCGCTCGGCTTGTCGCCGAACATGTTCTTGAACTGCTCCAGAGTCTGGTCCAGCTCCTCCTGTGTCACCAAATAGCCGCGATCGTGGCTCAGCTGCATGATGGTCTTGCGAATGCGCCACAGCTTGTAGGTCTCCGCTTCGTCGTCCATGATTATTTCCAGAAAATTAACAAAATATAAATTACACACGCGGATGGAACAGAGTGACCGGATCAAGGTAACGAGAAAATCCACTCGATTGCTAAAATATATACCAAAAATATACCATGGATATTTCGCGTTTCAATCGAAAGTGCCATCGAAGTTCTCACAGCTCTAGTACAGATTTAGTACATAAAATCAAAATTCGTAGTTTTTAACCACAAGTAACTGCTCGAAGGTAACTATATGCAAAAACCAACCGTAGCCCAGTTCAGCAGCATTCAATGACAGCCAAATCGAACTCATCAAAAGCTACAATAAACCACCAACAGACTGAAATCATTTTGCCCCAGCTAAAATTTTCTTCTCTGTGCTTGTGTATGCGTGTGTGCGTGCTGCATGCATATGTGTGTGGGTGAGTGCGAGAGAGAGAGAGAGAGAGCGACTGCCTGTGTTTGTTTGTGTGTGGACAGTGACTCGTTGGTAGAGGGAAAACAAAGAAAACTTCAGAAAAGAACGACGTAAAAAGGCATTTCCAAACTAATAAAAAACAAATTTGTTATCAAGGCAAGAAAAAGCAAAAAAGGCGTTTGCTATTTTTTGATTGCTTATCGATTTTTTCGCATTTCGCTGCATGCAATTTTGTAGCTGTAGTAGTAGTTGTTGGCTGCTGCCATTATTGTTGTTGTTGTTGTTATTGTTTTTGGTGCTGCAGCTGCGCGTTCCAACTGTAAACTGCTGTTGCTGTTCGCTGTAATTTGTTGCTGTTGCATTTTGGGTCAGTGATAGTGTGAGAGAGAGAGAGAGAGAGTAAATAAGAGATGGACAGTGTAACGGACAAAGGACACTCTTGCAGTTTGGAGGTTGTTGTTTGTGTTTGCAATTGGCACCACCCCACCCCCCTCTTCCCCACGTATACACACAGCATCTGCATTCGCATCCGCATCATCCGCTCTCTCTCACTCGCTGTTAGCTCACCCTCTCTAATCGCCCGCTGACTCTCTCTCTCAGCACTTTTGCCTCCTGTTTGCAACAACAAGAACAACAAAAACAAGACAGAAACAGAACAGAAAAGCAGAAAGAACCGTAACAGCAGCCATGGAGCACATCGATGAGCCACCGCCGCTCTCCGAGGAGAGCAATAGCAACAACAGCAGCGCCAGCAGCAGCAGCTCTCACCATCTGTCCCAGTCGGGAGCCGTGGGAGCAGCAGCGCCCCCCTCATCCGAGTCTCAGCCCCAGTCACAGTCACAGTCGCAGTCACAGTCGCACTCTCATTCGCATTCACCTTCTCCCTCGCCCCCGGCGGCCGTTCCCCTTTCCTCCCTGGATCCCCCATTGAATGAGCATTCACCGCATGATCACTCACACTCACCCACTCCTCCTGATCTCCGCCAGACCGCACCGGCACAGCCACAGCCACAGCCATCCACGACTCCTCCATCGACGGCACCCCAGGGGGAGCGAGAGCAGCAATCGGAGGAGCAGCAGCAGCCACCGCCTGTGTTGGAGGATCTGGAGCAGCAGCAGCAGCAGCAGCAGCCGCCTGTACAGTTGCAGGATCAACAGGTGCAGCAGGAGTTGCCGGATCACGAGCAGCCACAACAACAACAGCACCTCCCGGAGCAACAGCAGCAGTTACCAACAGAGGAGGAGCCAGATAGTCAGGAGCAGCAGCCGCCGCAAGAATCTCCCCTGAATGAGGATCCAACGGCGAGGGAAGCCCAACCACTTCCAGTCCAAGCGGAACCCATAGCCGAAGCCGAAGCCGAGCCTCTCCTCCTCGAAGACGTGGACGAGCAGGAGGACTCCGAGTCGCAGGAGCTGCCAGGGCCGCCGCTGCCGCTGCCGCCAGTCGGAATCATTGACGAGAATTTAGAGGCCAACGCCGTGGAGCGGATCGACGACTCCGACGAGGAGGAAGACGAGGTCGTGGAGGAAGACGAAGACGACGCGGAGGTTGTTATCGAAAGCGTCCAGATAGTGGGCCGGGAGTTTGCCTCCCCCTCCGCCTACATACGGGCCCTGCGCCTGCACTCGCGTCACTCCTCGAGAGTTGCACCACTGCCCCAGCTGGTCCGGGCGCCACGCAACGATACCAACAACAACACCAACAATAACAACAATAGTACTACGAACAACGGCAACAGTGGCAACAACAACAGCTCGCGACGCACTCGCCACTTTTACAGCAACAACGGCAGTCACTTCAGCAACGACATGTTCCCCAGCCACGCCCCCCGGACCAGTGCCCAGGGCTCGCCCCGGGTGGGCAGCAGCAGCGGAGGAGGAGGACGTCGCAGCCAGCACTCGAGCCGCACTGCTGCCGCCTCCAATTCGCCGCAACACCAGGGCGTGGATCCCCTAAGACTGCTCTATCCCAATGTCAACGAGAGCGAGACTCCGCTGCCGCGGTGCTGGAGTCCGCACGACAAGTGCTTGTCCATTGGACTGTCCCAGAACAACCTGAGGGTCACATACAAGGGTGAGTCATAGTCGCTTATAGTTTGGAATTTAGTTGATTTTATGAAGAATATCGAATACTGTAAATCTCCTTTTATGGTTTTCTTTCCAATTTATTTTTGGCTTTCCCAAATAATCTTTTTAAATCAAACCAAAAAAAAAAAAGCGAAATTTTCTAAAAAGAAGCCAAGAGACAGTGAGAGAGAGAGATGATGAGCGAGTGCATTTTGAGGGCCACTGCAGTCAGTTGTCTCGCTCTCTTGGCGCTCTCTGGCACACACGCACACACACTAACACAGACAGGTGCTCACAGCTGTGTTGCCTAGTGGTTTTTGTTTTTCACCACTCACTTCTCCCACGCTTATTCGCGTGGCTGTAAACTGTGCTAACAGCAGTGTTGGCAGTTTAGCTAATTTTAGGCTAGATATGCCATTCTGAGAAAAAGCTTATTTTAATTTTCTTTCAAGAAATTTTCGGTTTATTATTTTATCTATAAAAAAAGAATAATTATCTCATATTTATACATGTAAAGTGATTTATATTTACCAAATTGATATGTAATTTTCCTATTAAAGGCGTTGGAAAGCAGCACAGCGATGCGGCCTCCGTGCGCACCGCCTACCCGATCCCGTCCTCCTGCGGACTCTACTACTTTGAGGTGCGGATTATCTCCAAGGGGCGCAACGGCTACATGGGCATCGGACTGACAGCCCAGCAATTCCGGATGAACCGCCTGCCAGGTTTGTGTGTTTGTGCGATAATGCGCGCGCTGCTCCCCCGCTCCGGTGTGCTCACCATGATTCCTAATGACCTGACCACCCCCATCATCAAGTAGGTTGGGACAAGCAATCGTACGGCTATCACGGCGACGACGGCAACTCGTTCAGCTCCTCCGGTAATGGACAGACATACGGGCCCACCTTCACCACCGGCGACGTTATTGGTTGCTGCGTCAATTTTGTGAACAACACGTGCTTCTACACAAAGAACGGTGTGGATCTGGGCATCGCATTTAGGGATTTGCCGGTAAGTATTCCAAGATTTCCCTTGCTCTCATCCCTTAACTCTCTGTTCCTTTTTCTGAGCAGACCAAGCTTTATCCAACTGTTGGCCTGCAGACGCCCGGCGAGGAGGTGGATGCCAATTTTGGCCAGGAGCCCTTCAAGTTCGACAAGATTGTGGAAATGATGAAGGAGATGCGCTCGAGTGTGCTGCGCAAGATTGACAGGTATCCGCACCTGCTGGATACACCGGAGAACCTAATGAATCGGTGCGTAAATGGTAATTCTTTGTCTTCGAATCGAATTGTAGTTATATTTCCCGTTTGTACAGCTTGGTCTCCACCTATCTGGTGCACAATGGCTACAGCAAGACCGCCGAGGCCTTCAATGGCTATACAAACCTAGCCCCCGACGAGGATGTCTCCTCCATCAAGACGCGTCAAAGTAAGTGGTCCCCCAATCTGCTTTTGACTAATAGCTTAATTAATATCGCTTTACAGAGATCATCAAGCTGATACTAACTGGTAAAATGAGCCAGGCCATCGAGCACACCCTGCGCTCTTATCCAGGGCTTTTGGAGAACAATAAGAACCTCTGGTTCGCCCTGAAGTGCCGCCAGTTTATCGAGATGATCAACGGAGCCGACGTTGAGGTCAGTAAAGGAGTATATAATCCTCTAAATCAAGTTAATATTGAAGAACCATCGACAGAATGCCAATAACAAAGTCACCGCCACCACACAGACTATGCCAACCAATCAGACGTCCGTGATACAGTCCACCAAGGCGTTCAAGCACAGCAGCAAGAGCGGCAGCGGCAATGGCAATGGCAACGGCAACAACATCAATCAGTCATCACAACAGCAACCGAACAACACTGCGACTCCAGCTGTGATAAAGCCACAAGTGGGCGACAAGCAAGATACGAAAGGGTAACTTGAACTTAAGCTTTCCTAAATCCACAATTGATAGCTAATTCGGATCCTTTAGCATGCTAGTTGACGACAACTCCAACAAGTGCGTGGAGCATGACAGCAACAGCATGGACGTGGAAATGGAGCCCTGCCAGAGTCATTCGAACGGAGGCGGCGGTGACTCCAACTCCTGCTCTAATGGCAATGCCAGCGCCGTGCGCAACTCTCTAGATGCCATCGACGAGGAAATGGGTAAGTAGCTACCATTTTTTAAAGCCAAACAAACCTAATTCTCTTCCAGACGTAGATGTTTCACCCTCGTCGCGCAGCGGTGGCCGTGTCATAGAGAAGATTCTGGAGTTTGGCAAGGAACTGTCCAGCATGGGCCAGCAGCTGGAGAAGGAGAACCTCATGACTGAAGAAGAGCGTCAAATGTTGGAGGTTCAGTCCCATATATTAAGCATATTAATTCCGAGTTTAACTATGTATTCTTACCAATTTCAGGATGCATTTAGCTTGATTGCCTACTCAAATCCGTGGTCCAGTCCCTTGGGCTGGCTGCTGTGTCCCTCGCGACGGTGGAACATCTCCACCACGCTCAACTCGGCCATATTGGGTGAGTCCAGACAGACCATTTAAATCCTAAAAAGTTAAATAATAATCCCGAGTGTATCCACAGAGTCACTTAACTTCGAGCGCCGTCCGCCGCTGGAGTATCTGGTGGCTCACGC
>VNJR01005510.1:0-12232 GCA_008042585.1 Drosophila punjabiensis
ACTGTAATAACAACAACTGCAACTGCAATAGCAACAACGGGAGCTACAACATAATCAAGATGGCAGCCACTTGCAGCAGCAACATCAGCGGCAGCAGCAGCGACTGCGGCAGCTACAAAAAAATTGACGAATATGCGATGCAGCAGCAGCAGCAAAAAACAAGAACAATTTTAAACCCGAATTCAATGCAAAACAAGCGAAGCGATAAAGAGGAATTGCACTGAGAGAAAAGTGCATGTGAGTTGTGTAGAAAGTATTAGGGAGAGGAAAGGAGTATTTTCCTGATTTAATTTATTCTAACAGGAAAAAATTTTGTTTGAAAATTTTGATGGAACTTAAAGTTTTTAATTAATTTTGGGTATACTACTTAATAAAAAAGCTTTGATAAATCTAAATTTTCTTATTCAATATTAAGGCTTATTATTGAGAAAATTTAAGCCTCTTATAGAAATATATAAACTATTTGTGTAATTTGTCTTAAGTCTTAAAATATAATGATATATATAAAATATTTAAAGTACAAGACAAATATTATTTTTATTTTTTTTTAAATACTTTGTAAAAATTAATTAATACAAAATATGGCATAAGACTTAAGGCATTCAAATTTTTAAGTTAGAAAATCAATTTGGGAAATTGTTATCAAAATATCAAATAGATTTGTATATTTATTTATTAAACTTAAAAAATTAGATACTTTTTTCTATAAACTTTATAATTTCTTATTCATTTTGTAAGAGTAATTTTGAAGAGTAATTTATAAGCATATCAATTCAGATCAATTCATAAATTTAATGTAAAATATTATTAAGATTTACTTTCAGGCAATGGCTGTATTTAAAGTTGTTTTAATTTAGACAAACATATCAGCATTTTAGAGAATTTTAATACCGATTTTTATACGATTTTTTTTTTATTTCCTTCCTTATTTTAAATTTAAATAATATTCTTTCAGTGACCGATAAAAAAGCGTTGACTTTGACATAAAATATGAGATCGGCCGAGTGAAAAAGAGAGTAAGCAGGCTAGAGCCGAGCGATAAAAACTTTGTATGGACTTATGAGGCTTATGAGCCCTTCTATTCCTCACTCCCCTTCCCTTTCTGGCTCGATCGTGCTCTCTCTCTCTCTCTCTCTTTCCTACTTGGAACCTTATGTTCTAGGCGGACCAGTGAAGCATAGGTTTTAATTTATGTAGCACGCACATTTTCTGTTGTTGGGCATTTTTCTCACAATTTGTTTTGGCACTGAACGGCAACGAATGGGGTGGCTGCGAGCGAGGTGGAGGAGAAGGAGAAGGTGGAGGGATCTATGGAGAACGGGGAATGCCATGCACTGCAATTAAATGAGCAGGCCAAATTGGGTGGGGTGCCAAGACATCCCAAAGAGTAAAAAACACTCCTCCGGTGGCTAAACTTAAAAAAGTTGAAAGCTGAAAACACTGACTCGCTCTGAACTGAACTGAATGGCAGAAAAAAACTCTTGCTAATGAGAAGTGGAACACCAAGACGAAGAAAGAGGTAAGTAAGAAAACCCACCGAATAGCAGAAGAGTTGTGAAGCCTAAAAAATGGCTAGAGTTGGGGGGGGGGAGAAAATTATGAGACCAGGTAGATGAACGCATAATTGCCAAGGAAACCCCAGGCCTGGGAAAGGGGGGTTAAGTTAAGATGGTTAAGTTCCCAGGGAAATCCGAAAAATATTTGTTAGAAAAATATTTGTCAGAAAAATATTTGTTTAGAAAAGATTTTGGGGGAGTTTATTTAGCATTATTTTAAAGCATTAAAAATTCATTTTACTATGTATTTATTATGTAAGTTAAAATGGTTAAGTTCGCAAGAAAATTCGTAAAATATTTATTAGAAAAAGAATAGTAAAGAAAAGATTTTTTGGGAAGTATATTTGGCAACATTTTAAAGCATTAAGAATTCACTGAAATTCTTATACTATCCGTATTTGCTATATTTTAACATAATCACGATAGTCTAAGCCCTTCAGTAATTCTTAATTTATACGTGTTAATAACTTTAAGTTAATTTAATACATTAAATTCTTCAAATAAACTCTACATATTTAATTTAGTTTATTTAACCATATATTCTAAATTTAAATAAAACAAAAAGACTGCAAATGGAACTCAATTAATCACATTTATATTCAAGTTCACACCGCCCGAAGTATAAACTAATATTTACTCAATATTTTAAAAGACTAAACACCTCCTACTGACAATCTACATAATCATTGAGACCATAAATTTGATTTACGAAATGTGTTTAACATTTCGCCACTAGCCAGAGACCACACGACGTATACGCAATGCATAAATTATAAGCCAAAATCCCATCCCCCTCCCCATGCCACACACAGACGCACTCACAAGCCCACACACACACTGATCCTGGCACCTGCCAAATTGGCCAAATTGGCCAAATTGGCCAGACCAAAAGCCAAATGCACACAACTGACCCTGAACTAAATTTGCAGCAAAAACACTCAATTAAATCACTCTGCTCTCTGTTTTCTGGTCGTGTGTGGCTGCCAAGGCCTATTGGACGATGCTGCAGAAAATTTGAATGCAAAATGCATGGCACACACACTCGCACTCTCACATGCACTTGGAAAATGGAAATGCAGCCGCAGGGTAATGGTCTAATCCAGTTGGCTGAAAGCAACAGGTGCCGGCACGAGAGTGTTGTGATGTTGTGTGCTGTGTGTGTGTATTGCCGAAACCGAAACCGAAAGTGCGGTGCAGTTTTCGATTTAGATGCCATAATCACTTTGACTGCTGTTGTTTGCGGTCCGTCGTGTGTGTGTAATGGAATTAGTCTGCAGTGGCCAACAGGTGCGCCTGTCCCTGCCCCTGACTCTGCCTCAGAGCGTGTGTGTGGCGCCACGGCCTTTGTGTGCTGCTGCTGCTGATGATGATGGTGCTGCTGCTGCACTTCATCCCGGGGCACTTGACTCGTGCTCCTTTGTGGGGTCCCTTCCCCGCCTCCTGCAGCCTCAAAAAGGCTGCCAAAAAGTTTTGAGTTTCCACACAAGCCACAGAGTCAGAGGCAGACAGGTCCACTGAGAGAAATATAAGGTTCTTTACATACTTAGACATATTTAAAAGATAATGTAGCTATCAGAAGGGTTGTTAAATATAAAATTGTATTAAAACAGACAAAAAGGGATTATTATCATAAAATTTATATTGTTCTATTAAAGAATTATATATTCAACAAATCAGCTTTCTTACTTTAAATCAAAGATAAAGTTAAAAATATGTTTAAAACTTATTTATGAAACAAAATGATTATTTGAAACATCCTAATATAAGTCTTATTTACTACTTAAATCCCTAATTTTTGACAAGAAAACCTAAAATTAAATTTAGCTTAAATAATATCTCTACTCACCTGACTTTTTCTCAGTGCTCTTGCCTCATGTGTGTAAGTCAAGCCGAGGTAGACCACAGAATTATCATCTCTCCGAGGAGGACACTTAACTTAACTTCAAATTGTGTGCGTGAGTATCTTGTTTTATGCCTTGTTTTGTGGCCAAAAATGTCTGTTAACGGCTTCGGGCCTCAGGTGCTTAAATACTGGCTTAATGTCAGACTCAGAGAATTGAGAAATTACCATCATCAAGTCTAACGCTTAATGAAAAGTGTCAGACCAGAAAGAAAGAGGAAAAACTGCAGAAAGCATTTCTGTTAATTGCCATAAATTGAATTCAGTTTTTTTCCTTAAGTCGGCAGCTACGACATTTTTGTGTTAGTTTTCCTCGTTTTTTATTACCAGATATTTTTTGCACAGCTTTACATAGCATTTTTTTGCAATTTTTCCTTAGGTTATTTCCATTTTTTCTCATTTCATCATTTCAATTAGTGCAAATTCTATTAGCGAATGCAAAAAAATACATTTTCAAGCTCCAAGTAGGAGTATTTTTCTGCATTTCCTCCATGGCTTCTCTCTAATTTTGTTTGGAACGTAGCTTTTCATCGTTTTATTTAATTGAAATGGCTAATGAAATGAGTTCAGGTCGTCGGGAGTTAACTCGTATTTTTCGTGGATTATGCAATGCTGAAATTCGAGACGAGCAGAACCCCTAAGAACAGTCGGAACAGTCAGAACAAACCCAACTGAACTGCGGCAGCGAACAATACAAAACAGTTCATTGTCGTCTTTTAGTTGTGGAACTTGCACTTCCTCGGACCTCTCCCTCTGGCACACACACACACCGCACAAAAAACAGCAGAGGGCACTGGAAGGGGGGGCCAAGGGCAGGGCGCGGAGGATCTCTGCAATACAATGCAAAAGTTCTCAAGAAAATTCAGCAAAACAATTTGACAAAAAAGCGAAACGACAACAAATTCTGCCATCTTCGGCGATCCTCGTTGATGGACGTTGGCATTTTTAAATGAGTTGCGCGTTTTTTGTGCCGCTGCCGCTGACGATTCCGATGCAGTTGCTGGCGCTGCTGCTGCTGCAGTTGCAGTTGCAGCTGCACTAACCACACACAACCAGAGAACCAACAACCTTTATTTGTATTGGTGGGCCTGAGTGCCCTGCAACTTGAAACGCAATGCAAGAATTAAAAGCAAGTAAGCGCGAAACGTAGCTCCACGACGGCCCCCTTAACCCCGCAACCCTTCTCTGATAGACAGCAACAACAACAGGCACTGCTGCCGCGGCGGCAGCAACGTCAACGACAACAACGCAGAGACCGACAAAAAAAACCTACTAAAAAATGTGTGTGCAGAGGAAGAAACTACTGCGATATGTTAGAATATCTTAATCTTATAGATATCTTATCTTATGTTTAAAAATGTCGAAGGAAATCATCAAAAAACTTGCAGGATAAAGTGCAGAGAAGGAAAAAGGAATTTTTACATTTATAAAGAGAACAATTAAAACAAATATGGGAAAATTTAGAGCTTAAAAGTTTAAAAATTAACTGAAATATTCACAGATATAAATTTATAACAAACAAAGAAGACTCTGTCATCAGTTCTAATTATGTAATATACTTATAAAAGATACTTAATATAGTTAAGATAATACAGCAATAAATGAAATAATTTAAACTTAAAAAAAAAGAATAAATGACCAACAAGTAAATTTAAATAATATTAATACTATTAATTATTAAAAATAATGCCTAAAGTTAAAAATCTAGATATTTTTTCATCATGTTGCTATATATTTTACTGGTGTTTTCCTATAAAAATATATATTATTATAACCTCTTCTCTCAGTGCATAAAAGAAAAGCGCGTTTTGATGCATTTGAGGCACAGGCGACAGAGACAGAGGCGACAGGGACAGTGGCATGAAGCGAGAGGGACAAGGATGGGGAGATGGCACTGACCTTTCCTAATGCATCTCAAGTTGCACGCAGCAGCAGAAGCAACAGCAGCAGTAGCAGCACTATCAGAGGCAGACCTCTGAAGATCGTCGTCCGATCGCAGAGAATGTTGGATAATAACAACAAAAAATTGGGAATTTAGCAGTGCGTGCTGATATGAAGTTAAGAAAGTCATTGAAATTTATCAACAATTTATATTAGAGTATTATTTAGTCTCTTAAATATCAAGGAGTCGTATCAATGGAGAGGTATATGCCTTATTTAAGAACTACACTTTTATTAAGTCTTTTTTTATATTTTAAATTAGGACTTTCCCAGATCTAAAAAGCTAACTTTTTTATAGTATTTAATCAATAAATTAATACTTATGCGGAGAATATATTTTATACCTAATAGCAGTTAGATAATATTGTTAATTTTAACAAAAATGTTTAACTTTTATTTTTAACAAGTCATAAATTTGCGAAATAAGTAAACTCCACTATAGCTTTAGCTTCTCAGACGCCGACACTATAATTTCTAAGCTCGGGTTTATGTTCTCACATTTGCTTAAAATATTGTAATTAATATATAGAAAAATCTTACTCAAGGTAAGCGGACGAAAAAGGTAGCAGACAGACAGAGATGGCATCAGGCAATCAGCAATATAAACAATAACGAAAAAAAAACAAAAAACTACTGCTAAATAGGAGAACCAGTTATTGTAACTGTTGACCGTTGTTGTTTTTACTTGTATTTTTTGCTGTAGTTGTTAGTGTTGTGCGGTCATTTGGCTATTTTGATTGGGACAACTTCCAGTTTGTAGTGCGCAAAATGGCCCAGAGAGACCCCCAGTTAACCATATAATTTACACAGGAATAAATAAGGTATTTAAATCAATTGTACTTTGGATAAAGCGACTGAAGAAAACGTAGAAAAATTAATATTAAATAATAAGGGAAATTAGGTAAACATCTTTGAAACTTTAAATAAAAGTGCAAAAAGTACATTGTTTATATTAATGGAAAGCTGAACTATTAAACAATAATTTTCATGTAATATATTAGTAGAAATTTTAATTTAAATCCAGTTAGTAAATCCAATAGTTTTTGCTATTGTTCTAAATTTAAATTCTATTTTTAACCAGAAATATTAATCATTTAAATAAATGATTTTTCCCCTGTGCAATATGGTTACCAAGCCAATACTTATATCTAATGATTTCTCTAAACTCCAGTGAGTGTATTGTGTGTGTGTGGCTTGCACTTTGCCATTTAACTAATTGCCAGGGGATGTGGGCTCGCTCAGCTTTGGCAATTCTGGATACTTGAGGGCCCCAACCCGGGCAATTATTAAAAAGCAAATGGAAAATTTTCTGGAAAATCCGTTGAATGGCGCACGAACCGAAATTAGAGCTCTTTTTTGTATATATAAATACATATAGAGATTTTATGCGGGCTCAACAAGTGGAGTCACGAAAAATGTACGAGTCAAGTGCGCCCCTCCAGTGGCACTCGAGTTGAGCGGCGATAAATTCACGTTTCCTGCCACATGTCCGTGTGCCACAGGAGTAGCTCTGGATCTGCGATATGCTCCCGTCCCCCACCACACACACTACCACTACTAGGACAGGCACTGGCACTTGTGGTGGTCTGCGCTCTCCATGAGTGTGAAATCTAACGGAAGTGGCCGCCCCATTTCCGGTCGCTCCAAAAATGAGCAAGCAACAGGAGCAACTACTAGCAGCAGCTGCCGTTGCCGTTCCTGTTGCTGTTGCCGCTATTAAAGCCACCAGATTTGATAGAGGCCCCATCATTCGGCCATATCAATGCTTCGGCATTAGGGTCAAGAGCAATAAGGTGGCCATAACACCAACCAAGCAGCACTCACAGCAACAACACCGGCAATTCAGGCATATTTATCAAGCCGAAAAACACGTTAACCAACTAGCCAGACAACTCAAAGCCAGGGGCAAGTGCATTGGCAGCGCGACTAGAAAAACCCAAATGGAAAAATAGTAGAAAAATAGAAAAATAGAAAAAACTCAAATAAACTTGTCTTGGACCCTGGCTTGCTTAGGAGCGACCTTAGCGAGCACTGTTCACTCCGCACAAATGGAAATGGAAATGGAAATCATGGCCTGTGCCAGCAGCAAATGGCAAATGTGTGTTACTGTAACTGCAACGCCGCGTGGCTTCCTTCCTGTTGCCTACGGGGCACAGTTGTTGTTGCTGCATCTGCATCTGTTGCTGGCCAAATGCCAAAATGGCCTAAATAGATGGGGACAAGGAGATTTGGTAGGCAAGGGAAGTTTGAGGAACAGGAACTAAAAAAGGAAGTGATTAACAATTTGAGAAAGGATATGCTAATTGATAATTTAAGTATAATGGGAAAATGCGTCTTTTTAAAAGTTAAATAAAGATTTTATAATTAAATTTAGGTTCATTATTTGTGGTAAAATTCGATAATTATATCAGATAGTGTTTGAAATAGTATAAAATAGTATAGAAAAGATAAAAGATATAGTAGAAAAGAGTGGTAAATTCCAATCGCGGACTGAAGAACAACCCAAATTAGCATCTCCTAATCTTTAAATTAAGCTTTTCCAAGCTTATTCAAGATCGTTACTTCTACAAAAAAATCTTTATTTATAACAAATACTATCTTAAATCACAGAAATCCCTGAGCACACCCAAAGCCCACCCTCATTACTCATATACAACGACTTTGATTCATATTCGCGGTGCATCATTCTGAACTTTGTAAGGGAATCCGCGCCAAACCAATCCGATTCCCACCTTGGTCACCGAAGCCTCTTCAGGCCAAAAACAAATGCGAATGCTAACAGATACACCGAAATAAATAAAGAACGCCGACACGTACATAGCTTGACAATGACAAAAACAATGTATAGCAAAAAAAAAAATACAACAACAAAAATAGCAAACAAAATGTTATGCTCTCATAAACATTGCAAACAAATCTAAAGTTCGAGGTTGATGCGACGAACAAACACAGACAACGACGACGACGAGGAGGAGGAGACACAAAACAAAACAACAACAACTAAAAATGCTCGCAAAAAATGAAAGAGAAATACCGAAAGCAAAACGCAGAGCGATAAATTTTAGGCACAAAGCGGCTCAAATAGCAAATGGCAAAATTGGAAACCGATGGAAACCTCGACTTGCGTTATGAATGCATGCCGAAATGGAGGCCAAGCGCAGCCAAAACTAAATACAAATAGCAATAGAAATAGCTTAAAAAAAATAACAAAAAAATAGCAACAAAAAACAAATAGAAAAAGATAGCAACAACAACAGCACTTTGCGTATGCAGCCAAGCGTTGCATTTTCGGTTGTTATTCTTCGTTTTTTTCGGTGGGCGATTTCGGCGTTGCCAGACTGGGCAAAAAAAAATACCAACGATATTACGTATACGTAATGCAAGGGTTTTTTTATGTCAAGGTTCTTGCTTGACAGGCACAGCAAATTTAATATTTAATTTTTTTGTTAAGTTCCAGCTGAGAGTTTGTGTGTGAGGAGTCGAAGTCATTTCCGCATTTTACTTTAGCTAATTTCTGAGAAGTAATTAATAAAACATTTAAAAAGCGGTGAGTCCATACACTATAAATGTGAAAGGTATATTTGGTTTTATTGATAGAGATCCTTTGGTTTTATTGAGACCAAAAATTAGAGCCTATATTATTACATTAAAATGGGACTTAAATCACAATAATTTAACAAGGAGGTGAATAATTCTAATTTATATCATTTTAATAATAATTTAATAATTTTTATAATCATAAGTGTATGTTTTATACGAAAAATAAATACAAGGAGTAATAAAGTTATAACAAATTTCATTATAAAAAATTTGTGAAACGAATTTTATGACATTTCTATAAAAAAATATTATTGTTATTATTTTTTTTTTATTATTTTATAAAATATTATTGATTCTTAATAGTTTTAAGCTGCATAAATACATGAACTTTACTTATCAAGAACAATATTTCACAAATTTATTCAAGAGCAAGAGAACACTTTTATATTTAAGAATTTAATTATTTTTCACTTCCTCACTCAACATCATGCATCCTTAAATTATTAAAAAAAAACCCCCGTGAAGAGTAAAACCATTATAGAAATAGTCATAATAATAATAAAAACAATAAGCAACAACAGCAACAGCAAATCACACCAAACTGAGTACAACAATTTAATTGAATTTATCAGCGCACAAATTAATTTCTTCCTCTTCTCACCCCCTCCCTCCGCATATAAATAAATGCAAATTGAGTATTTAAAATAAAAAAAAACTACAACAACTGGGCACAATTGATGACGTTGTTGTGCAGCTCAATAAATATAGAAAATGCATAAATAAAATATTAGGCAAGTGGGTAGATTGCTCGGCCAAGACGGGGGTATGAGACGAGGGGGGCAACACAGCATGGAAAATCTTTTGCAGCTGCACTGCAACAACAAAAGCCACACCAACAACAACAACAACAACTCGAATAAAAGCAACAACAAATGAACGAACAAAAAAAAATGGCAAACTTAACAACGGATAGAAAACAAGATTTCAAGGTAAAGAACGCAATCGAACTTGACGTACTTGAACAAAATTTATAACAACAACGACGATGAGAGACAACAACAATGCAATACAACTACAACTACAACAACCACCAATATGACTACAACAATAAATAAGAATTGGCAACGTTTTGAGCCAAAACATTGAACAGCCAAGTGCTGCCGCCAATTGAAGTTTTTCGTTTCTTTTTCAGTTTCTTTATAGTTTTCAGCACTCTGGATTGATCCGAGTGAATGGAAGATGTTTTTCGAGGGGAAATATAGCCAAGGAAAATTGCTTGTGGTTGCCAAAGGAAGTGCTGAAAAAAAATTAGTGAGTCTTCTTTGTTAAATGGGGCTTGCTAGAGAATGTATATAATGCATTTTGGTTAAAAAAGCAAAAAATCTATTCAATGTCAAGGTTTTGGCTATAATATAAAATAGATTTAATTTTTTTAGGAAAGGAATTTAATAAGATATTTTTAACAACTATATTTATAGTCAAAATGTTATATTTAAAAATTAATTACAGTCTAAAATTGGCTTTTTGCACCAATTGACATTTTTATGGACGGAATTTCAACAAATTTTTAATCTATTTTAAAGTATTTTAAAGTTTAATAAATATGTTATTTAATTTTTAAAATTCAAATCCCCCTTCTAATCACCTTAACTCATTTAAAAACACAATTAAAACTGAACACAATTTCCCATCTCCCTAGTTCTTTAATAATTTCCTCTCCTCAAATCGCAGGAAATATGTTACAAATTGTTCTGGCCTCTGGACAGCGACACCTTTTCATCAAATCACTTTGTTTACCTCTGAAGTCGACACTTGATTTCTCAATTTGTACTGTTAGAGAACCATTTAGCGGACAAAAGATTTAATCAATCAGCCGGCGAGCTGGCGCATTTAGAGAACCGGGGATACAGCAGTTGGTGGCAATCTGTCAACGGCTCGAATCAAAGTCAATCAAAACTGCAACAATAACTGTCACAAATTAACAGGCCAAGAGTCAGGTTGGCAAAGACCCGGCCAGGGCTTTATTGGGGCCAACAAACGAGCGGATATTTCTATAAACATATTATTGCAAAGTTGAACCGTTGGCAGGAACCAAACAACTAAGTGGCCAACATCTGACAAACGGTATAAACAAATTTAATTGAAAATCAGAGCGAAATCATTTAGAGAACAAAAGCCGCAGCCTCCGAGAGCAGATGGATGGATGAAGTTGGTCAGGTGATAAAGAGTCGGGCCAATGATTAATACCAAAGCCAAGACGAAATGAAGGTTCAATTCACTGGATGTTAATGGGGAGGGAAAGGGTGAACTTTACAGAGCAAAAAGAAAAAAATTAGAGAAAACATGTTAAAGACTTATTTAGAATGAAACTTATGTTAAATATATTTTCCTAGCAGACATGTTCAATATTGAAACTATTATTGAAGGAAAGCTGCACAGTTGTTGTCTTTGTTGTTGTCTTTACAAATATACAAATATTTATTTGTTTATTTATACAAATATTTTTATTTAAGAAATAATATAAATCTCTAAGCAGTATACAAAGACTTTAAGTCCTTTTTCCTTTTGGACACTTCAATTTTTATCAAATGTTGTCTTATTAATTAAGTTAATAAAGGAAATTTTTTTAGAATGTGTATAAAGGTTTAAAGGTTAATTAAAGCCAAAATCATTTAAGAAGATACTTAACTCATAAAGAAAGCAATTTAAAGTCCTCAAAATAAAAGGGTAATAAATTTTGTATATATTTTATATAAAGTTTAAAATATTTTTCTTAAAAAACAATACATAACTTTTACCAATTTTTTTCAAGTGCATTTCTTTGACAGCTCGATGAGGTCAGCAGCGGAGGGCCAACTAATATCATTCTGAAAATATATATGAGCCATGGTGAGCGCTGAAAAACTTTAGATTGGGGCAGGAACTTTGCTGCTGCAGGGGATTTGGCTTCCATGTTGCAAGTGGCAAGTGCAGCAGCAGTGGCAGTGGTAGTGGCAGCAATAATCTGTACTTGGGCGCTGCGCACCTGTTGCCGGCATTTTGCATGCAACTGGTTGTTGCGGCCAGCCCGCCCCTGGCCCCCTCTGCCTGCTCTCTCTCCCTACTTCCAGATGCTGCTGATGGGCAGCAAAGGCAATTTTGCCTAGAGACGACCATTTCATGGGGTTAAAGTTGCATCTCAGCGTATGATGAACCGATTGGCCACACACACACTCACTCACTAGCACTCAGCATGGTTCTAGGCCTGATTGAGTTACTCAATTAAATCGCCATTAGGGCTTACAGCTCAATCACA
>VNJR01005511.1:0-35509 GCA_008042585.1 Drosophila punjabiensis
ATTATATTGGGATATATTATAATTTATTTATTTTTTTTTTTTTTTTTTTTTTTTCGTTTTTTTTATGTCGCCGGAATCGTTCAAAGCCATTTGAACATAACCGGGCGTATAGAAGGTGGGGTGATTATGGACATATGTGAATGGGCCTATAGTATGTACAAATATTTACAAGTATTTACATAAGTTTACAAGATAAAACGGGAAGACAAATCGCTGGGGTGGAATCTCTTCAGCCTCCTAAGAGTTTGCGGGTCAGCCAGCCTGCTAGCCAGCGGATTTGGGTGATTCGTTAGCCTATCCGAGTAGCGTCTGCTGAATTGGTTCAAAAGGTCGCCAATGGGAACGAGGCGTAGGTCCTTCTGGATGGCCTGGTTTGTCACATACCAGGGAAGCCCGGATGCCCGTCGAGCAGCACGTGCCTGCACTACACTCAGTCTTTTCAGTTGGTGCTTGGATGCGGTGCCCCATATCTCGATCGCGTAGGTCCAAGTAGGCGTAATGATTGCTTTGAGGAGCAAAACCTTAGTAGAAAGCTGGAGGCTTTTGGAGCTCAGGAGCCAATCGAGCTTCTGCAGTTTACGAACGCACTTTGCTTTGATTGCCGTGATGTGGGTGTTCCATATAAGACGGTGATCCAAGTGTACACAGATTTATTAAGCAGTCCAGAATTTATCTATAAAATCTCCCTATTCGGGGATTAAACTGGGGAAATTTTAAATTGTTTTTGAAAACAAACCTTTTTTTCTGTTTTACTTAAATTAATTAAGGTTAATTTCAAAGTTGTATATACTATTTACTAGTATTTTATCAAATCATATATCGATTAAATAAGTCATACTGCTTTATCGATTAATAGCAATCGAATTAATCGAATCCGCAATTGAAACTTTGAATATTTTAATCTACAACTTCTCTTCAACACATGTAAAAAGCCTAACTAAAGTTGTCACAAAATCAGGTCTTGGGATTATTTAGAAACATAATTCCTAGTACTTTTTTTTTAAGAAATTATGTGTAATTATATTCCTGGTGCAGAGCATATCCTTTGCGAGTGCGAGTAGGAGAAGAGTTGGGTGGAACTGATTTAGAGTGGCACACAGGCATTCTCCGGGGCGAACCTCAGTCCGAGCGGCAACCTCTGTGGTTGCACGTGCCTGCAGCAATTTGTGGCTTGAAGGACTCTCCAACAGCCAAGAAGGCGGAGGAGGAGAAGGAGTAGCAGGAACAGGAGCAGGAGCAGCAGTTCCTGGGCGAAACCAATTTCCGACTGGCTGAATGCCGGACAGATAGACAGATGGACATGGGGGCCGGGTAATTGAATTGCAAATCATGCGTAATGAAGTGTACTGCAAATATGTATGAAGAGCAGGAGAGAGCACAACACAGCCGATGCCCAGTCCGATTCCATGTCCGTAACCGTGTCCTCGTCCTCGTCCGAGTCCAATTCAGAAAGGAGCCACCGCGAACAAAGCGTAGGAAGCGCTTCAAAATGGAATTTAATTGATTGCAATTAATTGGCTTGCCAAGCCGTCCAACTGATGGTATCGCCATGATATCACCAGTGACCCTTGTCATCGCCACAACCCTGACTTCGTTCCATCCCCTCTCATCTTTCACCTCTCATCCACAGATCTGCGCGTGACGACGGAGAACCAGACGGCGGAGGAGAACAGCAAGCCTGGCAAGCTGACGGCGGACAAGTCCCAGCTCCAGATGCAATCCATGCTCAACCAGGCCAGCCAGAGTCACAACCAGAACCAGAACCAGATCCAGAGCCCCGAGGCCAACAATGTCTACAGGGAGCACAAGCTGGACGCCTGGCAGCTGGAGCGCAACTACACGCTGGCCGTGGAGTCGCGCCACGGCATCATAGGTAGGCTTTGCCCTTGATTTATAAAAAAAATAAGCAGATTGTAACCTTTGTACTCTTTGCCTACCACAGAGTACGAAGGCTCGCCACGGCGCATTGGAGTGTCCACTAACAACTTGGTTGCTGCAGCAGCAGCAGCAGCAGCGGCGGCGGCAGCGGCGCAAGCAGCAGCGGACGAAAGCGAACCACCAGCAACGGTAATGGATCCAGGATCAGGATCAGCAGCAGGAGCAGGAGCACAACAGATTCCCATGGCAGCAGTGCCGCCCTTGAGTGCCACGGCCACCTCGTTGCAAAAGACAGCGGCCCGGGCAGCCCTTGCCGCCTTGGCCCAGACACAGCCCCATTCCCAACACACCCTAAGTGCCCTCAGCGCCCTTAATGCCCACAATGCCCACATGCCCCTGACTCCCAACCAGATCAATCAGCAGGCGGTACAGACACCCCAGCAGCAGCAACAGCAGCAGCAGCAGCAGCAGCCGCTGCAGGCCTATCCCGTGCGTCCCGGGTTTCCACAGGTGGGTGCTCTTTCAACTCTCTCTCTCCTGAGTTACGTATCTTATGCTTTGTGTTCTCATTTTGATGAAATCTTCTCTCCAATCTCCCTAATCTTCTCCAGCGCATCATCTCGCCGCCGCATCGCGAGCCTCGCAGCAGCTCTCCCACCCTGCAGCCGCTGCAGATGCAACAGCAGCAACAAACACAGCAGCAGCAGCAGCAGCAGCAGCAACATTTCGCCAGCCTGATGAGCAATCATAGCAACAACAATACCAACAACACAAACAACAAGCAGCCGCTGAGCAGCGACAACAATGCGGAGGACACCAGCAATGACGTGTCCGAGATCGGCACCATATCCGACCTAACCACTCCGGAGGTGGCAATGGCGGGAGCTGGACTCGGAGTCGGAGCAGGAGGAGAGCTGGCCAGTCGAGCGATGACACCACCGACAGTCGGAAATGGAACGGGAACGGGAACAGGAACTGGAAACGGTACAGGAACAGTAGCTGGAAACGGAACCGGAAACGTGAATGGAACAGGACCTGGTTTGGGTCCTTTGAGCCTGCACACCAAATCCTCGACCTTTGACTATCTGTACGAGTTCTCGGAGACGCGCAAGGTGCTGGAGGAGTTCTTCAAGTGTCCCTCCACCGACGAGCAGCCCATCATGGAGAACGGTAGCGATGTGGACAGCATTGTGAGTGTAGCAAACTCTTGACCTTATTTAGCATATTTAGGATAATGTTTGCTCTTTCGCAGGACATACAGTACGAGTTCCACAGCAACTTTGAGCGCGACGAGGAGGATCTGGCCGAAGAGGAGGAGGCCGAGGACGATGACGAGGGCGATGACGACCTAGCCGACGAGGAGAACGACGAGGCCGAGGACGAGGACGATGGCGTCTTGGATCAGGATCATGAGCTAAACTACCGCCAGCAGCAGCAGCAACTGCAGGCTGCTCCCACCGAGCGCCACGTCTACGGCGGCTATGGACAACAGGCGCCGCAACAGCAGCAGCAGCAGCAGCAGCAACCGTCGCTTCCCGCCCAGCCGCTCATTGGCATGGGCGTGACCCGGCGGCACTACAGCGGCAGTCCGTTGATGCGGGACTTTGACTTCTTCCTGGACTCCGCCAGCCGGAGCAGCGGCGAGCGGGACGGCGACCAAGACGGACTCAATCACAACCAGTTGCTGAGCGCCGGCAGCAATGGCCAGGGTGGCGTCGGTGTGGGCGTGGGCGTGGGCCCGGGCGGAGGCCACAACTATCGCTACTCGCCGGAGACCACCGACTACGACTCCAACTGCGGCGATCTGGACAGTGAGTGTCGGGATCAGGGTTTCCCATCTAAGCTTACTAATCTATCTTTCTCCCTTTCACTCCCTGCAGGTCTTTCCGGCGAAATGAATGGCGGTGTGTCAACGTCCTGCTCCAACTACGCCAAGTACTACGCCTCGGCCATGCCCGTGCTGGAGGATGGCCTCTCCTCCGGTCACACCAGCGACACCGAGAACAACAACAACAAGAACCTGCAGCAGGCGCTGGCCAATCAGGAGCGGGACCGGGGTCAGGGTCAGTGCCCGCCCACCAGTATCAGCGCCAGCACCAGCATTGGCGGCAGTGGCGGCATCTCCATGCTGATGGACATGAAGCGCATCTCGACGAACAACAGCCTGAACAGCATGCACAACCTGACGACCACCACGGCCTCCACCACGGACAGCAATGGCATCGGTGGCGTGGGTCCCAGTCCCAGCAACGGGCTGGCCAAGCCCCCGTCGCAGTCGCAGCCGCCGCTCCTGGGCCAGAGTCCCAGCAACCACAGCAAAGTGTTCAAAAACATCGATCCGGAGCTGGATTCGCTCTACTCGATCAGTAAGTCAAAGATCCTTAAATCCTTAGTTGAACACCGACTCTAATCACGGCCTTAAATATGTCAGGTGTTTTCCACCGCCCGGATACGGTGCAGATGACGCCACCGCCGCCCGCTCCGGCACCGCATCGCAAGCCCAATGCCAGCTCCAATGGCCAGGCCGATGTGGATCTGCTGCAGCCCAGCAGTAAGCATACTCCCCTGGCGGTGGCCATTAGCTCCACGCTGCAGCGCAGCTCTCCCACCGCGGCGGCCGCCGGAAGCGGAAATGGAGCCGGAACCGGTACCGGCTTGAACTCCAAACCGCGAAGCGCGGGCAGCAACTGCAGTAGCAGCAATGGCGGTGGAGGAGTGCCTCCACCCATACCGGAGAGGAGCAACCTTCCGCCCGCTCAACGGTCGCCATCGCCAGGCCTCAACTCACCCGTCTGGCTGTCTCGTCACCTGGACGGCGGTAGCTGCGGCGCTGGAAAAGCTCTGCTAGAGTCCGCGTCGGACAACCACTCGAAAAACCACAGTGCCGACGAGGAGGATGTGGACACTGACCTGGAGACGGACCGCTTGCTGGGCCACCAGCGGCTGGACGATCAGGGCTATTACGATGAGAACAAGAGCTGGGACCGCAAGCCGCGCTCGCTGCTCTCGAAGATCTCGCCCAAGCAGCAGCAGATGCCCAGCACCAAGACGCGCAACGGCTACAATGCGCTTCTCAGCTCCACGCCGGAGCTGCCGCCACCGATTCCGCCCAAGAGCCAGCAGCAGCAGGCCGGCTCCGGGCTCGGTGGCCTGGGCGGCCTCTCGCAAGGCAAGCTCCTGGACCTGGTCGGCGGCATGGTGCAGCGCAGCCTCTCACGCAGCAGCTCCTCGGAGCACAGCGACAAGTCGCCCAGTAAACTGATAACCACCACCTCTGGCGGCGATTTGTGCTCAGCCGGCTCCGTGGACGTGGTGGCCTCGGCAGTGGCGGCCACCACGGCAGCAGCAGTGGCAGCAGCAGCAGCGGCAGCAGCTGCGGCGGCGGCAGCAGCAGGTGCAACCCCAGCTCTGGGTAGTCCTGGCAATGGAGGGGGATCGGAAAGATCCGCGGCAGGTGGCGGCGGTGGAGGAGGAGGAGGAGGAGGAGGAGCTGGAAATACCGGCGGATCAGGAGCTGGCATCAAGCAGCTCGGCGGTGAGCCGTCGGAGAATGGAGCGGCCAATGGAGCAGCGGCGACGGCTACTGCCGCAATGAGCGTTATGGTGGCCAATGGCGGCGTTGCGAACACGGGCAGCGGAAGCGGAAGCGGCAGCGGCACGAACATCGCCAATGCAACGGCTAATGGCAACAACGGGACCGGAAGCGGAGCCGGCAGCAACAGCAACAGCGGCAGCGGCGAGAAAAAAGTGAAAAAGAGTAAGAGCAAAGAAGGTAAATGCGTTGGGTTTATCCTTCGTTCGATTGTTCCCATAACCGTCTATATATATACATATTTATATCTGCATATATAGTAATTGTTCCATATATAAGTATATCCTGTGACCATGTCATGTCGGTGTGCTGTGTGCATTGCATTGATGTTGTCCACATGCCAGAGAAACTACTATATAATCGAAAATGAAAGCGAAAAGATGGCGTAAATTGATCAATTGATTAAACCTATATGCAAATCTATATCGATCCATATTAATCCGTATATTAATCGTATATATAATATTTTTACCTATCATTTCTCTGTATTCTTTCGCATATTTATTTGCGTATTTTTTGCATGCGTCGTTCGTTCGTTCAACCAAAAATCAAATCAAAACCAAAACCAAAACCAAACTCTACTCTTCATTTTACTGTGTCTGTGTGTGTGTAAAATACAATTTGTAAGATAAAATTCCATTATGTAATAGTGCTTAAGATCCAACACGAACAAGAAGACACGAAACAAGGCAAAAAAACAGATCTCAGTTGATAGATATTCACATTTAATCGGTTATTAAGAAAGTTTAGAGAGCCAAAAGGGTTAAGATATTGGCTAGAGCTCCTAGATAAAGCTGCATACCAAATTTGATGGCAGAACCCTTGCAAGATCCCGAGATCTAGACTAGACTGGCAAGACTAATTTTGACTAAAATAAAATACTGATAATTTTACATAGCAATTAAATTATTATAAAACTTTGAAGTATCAATTAGTTGCAAAAAAGATAAAGCCAAGATACAGCTGCATACCAACTTTGAAGACAGAACCCTTGCAAGATCCCGAGATTTAGACACAGACGGACAAACGGACTAGAATCTATTTAACAAGCTCGCTGGCACACATGCACGTACACTAAACCAACTTATACTCCACACGTACTCTGTGATCCCCAAGAATCCTTGATAGTGTTGTGCTAACCTTTCCCGTCTATCTTCTCACCAACTGCAGGCGGTGCAGTGCTCATCGAGGGCGTACTCTTCCGGGCCAAGTACCTGGGCTCCACGCAGCTGGTCTGCGAAGGTCAGCCCACGAAGTCGACGCGCATGATGCAAGCGGAGGAGGCCGTTTCCCGGATTAAGGTAAAGCCCATCCAGGAGGTGCCAGTGTCTGGATCACAATCTAAATTGATATTTATAATGCTCGCCTGATGCTCGATCGATTGCTCCGATTGATCAGCTTTGGTTCCATTTCGCGACTTTGTATTCTTTAGTTTGTTTGTCTTTGTACTACAAATATTTCTTACAATTATTTTCTGTTACCAAAATTATTTAAAGATCATACCAAGTTCTGCGCATTGACTAAATTCTTAGATCTACTTGCGATTCCCTTTCAATCTGTCCCATCACTCCAATAACTTTGAGTTTCCCCAGCACATTTTTCCGTCCCATCCCCATCATCGAACCATAGAACCATATTTCTGCGATATATGTGCGACATAATTCGTATTCTTTTTAAAGTCTCTGATCAATAGAATGGAAAAAATTGTAGTGCTAAATTCGATATTTTCGATACTTTAAAAGTCGATATATTAAAGTTTCACCTATCGATTGTACATACATCCCTTCAAACCCATCAACCCATCAAAGCTGATTGAAGGACAGACCTTGAGAGCGCCAGAGAGAGAGAAAGTTAGAGAGAGAGGGAGGCATTAATTGTTTACTGTTATATTTTCATGTATCATCTCCTCCACATCAAATGCTCCGCATCCGCGACGACCAACCACGCTAACCAAAACCCACGTATCGCCATGCAAACAATGAAAAAAATCTATTTAAATTGAATCGAAACACAAAAATTCGCATTATAGGCGCTGGTAAGTAATGGAAAAACTAGCCAAAAGCCCACTAAAGCCACCAAGACTCCCAAAAGATCACTAGAAATCCACCTTCCTGCCAACCCACCAAAGTCACCAAACCCACCTAACCCACCTCTGGTTTGCCTAATTTGCCTCGAATTCGTATTGGCTCGATGACATTTGGCCCGCTATAAATTTTGTGTTACCCGAAAGCAAAGCTTGCCTCCCCAAAGATCCCTCCCAGTCCCGCTCCCACAACTACTCCCCACATAGCCCCCATAGTACCTTGTATATATTATACATCTATATGTTAAAATTACGCGTAATCGCCCTTTCAGGCCCCTGATGGTGACGTACAGCCCAGCACCGAAGTGGATCTGTTCATTTCGACGGAGAAGATCATGGTGCTGAACACGGACCTCAAGGAGATCATGATGGACCACGCCCTGCGCACCATCTCCTATATCGCGGACATTGGGGACCTTGTGGTATTGATGGCCCGCCGACGTTTCGTTCCCCAGGACATCGATGACGCCCCCAAGCCCAATCGCACGCCCAAGATGATCTGTCATGTGTTCGAAAGCGACGAGGCCCAGTTTATTGCCCAGTCCATTGGCCAGGCCTTCCAAGTGGCCTACATGGAGTTCCTCAAGGCGAACGGCATCGAGGACCATCGGTTTGTGAAGGAGATGGACTACCAGGAGGTGCTCAACAGCCAGGAGATCTTCGGCGACGAACTGGAGATCTTTGCCAAAAAGGAACTGCAAAAGGAGGTCGTTGTGCCCAAGGCCAAGGGCGAAATCCTCGGCGTGGTGATCGTGGAGAGCGGCTGGGGCTCGATGCTGCCCACGGTGGTAATTGCCAACCTAATGAGCTCCGGAGCAGCGGCTCGTTGCGGGCAGCTTAACATCGGCGACCAGCTGATCGCCATCAACGGTCTGAGCCTCGTCGGTCTGCCCCTGTCCACATGCCAGACGTACATCAAGAACACCAAGAACCAGACGGTCGTCAAGTTCACGGTGGTACCCTGTGCCCCCGTCGTCGAGGTGAAGATTAAGCGGCCGGAGACAAAGTACCAGCTCGGGTTCAGCGTCCAGAATGGAGTGGTGAGTGATGGCAATGTATTTGATAAGACCGATTATAGCGATAAATGTATCGCTTTATGTTGGATACAGTTATCGAAAGGTTTTTTTTTAATGATTGAACAAAAATATTTTTGGGCGGATATATCAATATATCGATACTGTATTGATGCCGACAATGTTAAATGTGTTTTTTATATCGAACCAATAATTGTAACAAATAGAAAAATTAGTGACTTTAAATTAGAATGTACAAGTGTTTGATGATATTTGTACATGAAATTTAACAGTATTTCATATTTTAAAGTTCGATATTTTTGATAAAAATCGATTTTTTTATATTTAAAAGTCCGATATATCGAATATTTCAATTTCGATTATAAATAACGCGTTTTTTTTATATTGAACCAATAATTGTATTAAAAAAAATGTGTGACTTTTAATTAAAATGTACAAGTGCTTAATGATTTTTGTACAATAAAAGCAATAGTATTTCATATTTTAAAGTTCGATACTTTTGATAAAAATCGATATTTTTATATTTAACATTTCGCTGTATTGAATATTTGAAAATCGCTAGTTACAAACTAAGTTGTAATAAGTTTATTTTTTTAACTCGTCAATTGATCGATAAATCTGCATTTGATAACAATTGGCTATCTCTTTCTTTTGTTGCAGATCTGTAGCCTGCTGCGTGGCGGAATCGCGGAGCGGGGCGGCGTCCGTGTGGGCCATCGCATCATCGAGATTAACAACCAGAGCGTGGTGGCTGTGCCCCACGAGAAGATTGTCAACTTGCTGGCCACATCCGTGGGAGAGGTGAGTGCTCGATGCTTGTTCTTGAACTACAGAAAGATATGATTATCGATTCTCCCTTCAGATACTCATGAAAACGATGCCCACGTCCATGTTCCGGCTGCTCACTGGCCAGGAGAATCCCATATATATTTAAGCCAGCCTGCTGGATGAAGGATAATAAGCGGCGATTATTGTTAACTATAAAAATCATATGAGGATATTACGATATTTAGTATATATACCTATACATATATAGAACGAGAGAGAGGGAGAGATGTATATGCGTGTATAGGTTTAGGAGGATATGATTTAGCTTACTTATATATCTATATATATATATATAGTATATACAACATATACGGTTTTTTTTTTCGAGAGTAACCTAGAAAAAAGTTCGATCGGAGGCGAGTCGAGAGCAGCTACTACGACAAATAAGAGGAGACGAAGCGATAACTAAACACACATGGCACGCCGTTTGCAAAGCTTAGTAATAATAGTCAATAACAAGGCCGGCGGACAGACGGACATAACTATATATATATATATATAACAATGATGACGATGATGATGATGATGAACACAATGACCTTTTTGCGAAAACGTCCTTAGCTTAGTTGAACGGCGACACTAGTCAGAGATTAAGGCGGTTAGTAACAGGCCCCTCCACACCCGAGATCCCATATATGTATGCTTACCCATTACTTATTGTAAAAACCAAAAGGAGACGAGCACAAGGCAACCCAAGACCCCAACCGAATCGGGATTCGCAGCAGGCAGCTCTTTTGATATAGTCTATATATACATATATATAAATATATATATAATCCACACACTATATAGCACCCCGATATATTTATATATATTTAACAGAACGAAACGAAACGAAACGAAAAGCTTGGGTCAGATAGTAAATTGGGGAAATTGTCAAAGCGTTTTCCACTCGCACACATAGCCGAAAATTTTGATAGTTGTAACGGATATAGCCTGATCGTATTGTGTATTTGTATTGCGTAAATTGAGGAGCTCCTTAAACACACCACAATCCCACCCCACACGCCCCATATAGAGGATTTAGTTTAGCAGACACAATCCACACTCTACACTATGTACACTACAGCCACACATACAAGCATACACACTCGCCACACACTCACTTAGACGCTTCGATTTCAAACCATCTTCGTCCAAAAATTGTGCTACTACTCGTTAAACAAGTTGATAGATATAGAAAGAGAGGGATATGGGAGGGGATATTAGACAGGAAAAAGAAGTGAAGGGCTTAGGCAATGATAGATATGAATGGGAGAGAGACAGGGCCAGCCCAAGAGAGAGAGAGAGAGAGAGACGAAAGAGAGGTAACGATATCGCGTGTACCTAGGTTCGCTTTACAGAGAGAGAGTTATTGCGGCGCAAGGGAGACGGCAACAGGAACAGTCAGAGAGACAGACACAGACACAGACACAGCGATATAGATCGAGGGGGGGGCATTGCATTTCTATGTGTGTGTACAATGTGTGTGTGTGTAAAATACTCGCTTCTCGGCCCACAAAAAAAAAAAAAAAAGAAAAAACAAATGCAATCCACTAAGGGAGCTATTATTAACTACGAGTACGATCTAATTTGCAACGGCATTGAACGACTTTTGGCCGAATTTTCGCTGCTTGGCACGGGCCACGCCCACGCCCCACCAAATAATACCAAAAAAAAAAAAATACCAAAAGGCAAAAAAAAAACTAATTAAGATGAAAACCAAAAACGGCTTCTGCAAACGAAAAACCAAAAAGCAAACTGAAGGGCGAACGAAGAAACAAATGCATAAAACTAATAAGTAATGAATTGTTTTTTTTTTTTTTCGTGGTGTACATTATTTATATATGGAAAATGGAAATTGCATTAACAAATTTAATGGATATATTGAAAATCGCATAGAAACTATATAAGAACCGATCATAGCGATGATTATTTGTAAAGGCGAACTAAACCCAGAACAGAAACCGAAACCGAAACAAAATAAATAATTCAAAGGAATATATAATCACATGCGTAACAAAAATATAAAACCAAAAATTGAGCATAATAAACAGAAAATAAAAAAAATACGACTTTTTTTGGGCAAGGGTTTTTTGCCTTATAAGGCCAACAGGCATCGAAATAATTCCTTATGACTTTATCACTTAAACATTGATTTACTAAACAAAAATTATTAAAAATTAATAAAATTATTATATTGATACATTAAAGACAAACAACCGTGTGAGGTGGCTTCCGGTGACCCGGGAAAGCTCTACAACCAGCTATTCGTTCCACTGTTTGTTTTTATACCCTTGCCGGGTATTTTAATTTCAGCCAGAAGTTTGCAACGCAGTGAAAGAGACATTTCCGACCCTATAAAGTATATATATTCTTGATCCGCATCAGCCGAGTCGATCTAGCCATGTCCGTCTGTTCATCTGTTCGTTTCTACGCAAACTAGTCCCTCAGTTTTAAAGCTATCTGAATGAAACTTTGTAGATAACTTCTATATACTCTCATTCGTATATATGTCGGAACGAACCGGATCAGTTAACTATATCATATAGCTGCCATACAAACAGTCGGTAAATTTGGAAAAAATTACATTTTAATTCACATGTAAACGCGTAAAAAAAAATTTAAAGCTGTAAAAATAAAAAGACTATGAAAGTAATTAATTTTACTACTTTTTTTTAGATAGGAATAGATTATAATTGATACAATTGCAATCTGCAAGGGTATACAAACTTCGGCGTGCCGAACTAAGTTCCCTATCTCGTTATTTTTTTTTTCAGATAAAGAAAATCACGTTATCTTACAAGGCAGGCAATACAGTGAAACAAATATAATGTGATTTATAAATTTAATAATTAAAATTATGTGGCGCTAATATCACATGTTTTTATCTTATCTGCGAACCTGCTCTATTGATTTTAAAGAACAAATAAGACCAGGCTTAATTTAATATATAAAAAGAAACACGGATACCATTCATTTCTTTTACGGATTTCCAACTGTGATCGATCATTATCTTTGGCTTTTGCTTATCGATTTCGCCCCTTAATTCCAATTTACAGTTCAGTTACGATCGATAAGTAGAGAAGAACGGTTCAGTGAAGCAACTACTACGAAGAATTCCCAATTAATTGTTTAGTTTGTGGTTTTGGCGATTAAAAATCGCATGGATTGGAAAGTGTTAACTTCTCTGCGTCACTCCTGATAAACAGAACAAACAAGCAAATGGACGAGAACCGGAAGAGCATTTTAGACCTCAATGAGGACTGCCAGCTGGAGATAATGAAGTACATTATTGCTGCTTGCGAGCGGACAGAAAAACCCCAGCGCCATAAAATGCAGTATGAAGATTTGGTAAACTTTGCACTGGCCCACGAGGACTTTGAGGCAATATTGGAGGAACACTACAAAGCTTTATACGATGACCTGGAACTGGTGTTTGTGGCCAACAGATATAATTTACAAATAGATTTTTCAGAGCTGCAAACAAAAGCTGCAGAAAAAGGAGGGGACGCCTTCTGGCGAGTCTTCGCTGATGCCATCAGGGAAAATAACGTCCTTGATGAAATCCATCTTAACTTTAACCCAAAGTATTATCAACCAGATTTTTTGGATCATTTCGAAGTAATAAAGCGCGCTCTTGAACATAAAAAGCGCCTCCGCATTGTAAAAATATCCCTAAATGGTTAGTAAGTTCCAGCAGGAAACTAGTTCATAGCAATAATAACGCTCTTTATTTAAGGATATTCCCTAGAGGACTTGAACCATTTTGGTCACATTACCTTTCTAGATTTATGCGTCCGAATGAGTGCCGAAGCACTGGTAGAAGTCTGTAAGTCGAACCCGCAGTTGAAGAGTCTGGCGTTCGAAAGCACCGAAATGCTTGGCAGACTCTCCGACATCGTGCCACATTGCCGCAATCTTCAGTACCTGGAGTTCGCCCGGAAGCGGGATGTAGATATTGCCGAATATGCACCACTGGCAGAGCTTCCCAATCTTAAGTTAATGTCTATACTCGGAGCCTTCGAGAAGGGCTCCCTGTTGACCGTCTTTAAGGCGATATCAAAATGGCAGAGACCTGGGCTCCAACCGCTGACTGTTTCGTTTAACGATGGTTTTCCACACCTAAGTATCGTTACGATTGCGAGGATTGACTCTTTGATTTTTTTAGAGTTGAGGGACGATCCACACGGCATTAAATTATGTGTCACCTATGACTTCTGGGACATATCTGGGAACAGCAGCCCCTTGGAACAGTCTCTTGCCGACATAACCCTGATTGAAGCATCATTTAATATCAGTTATCGTGAACTTTACTTGTTTAAATGTCCGACATCAGATACCGATATCAGCGGACTTACTTCGCTATTGAAGGTTTTTAATATAAAAACGTTCTGTTCAGAAGACATAAGAGATGAAATACCAATAGCAAAGATCTTTGCATCCATGGCGCCGGACGAAACACTCGCTTTGGAATCGATCAAAAATGATGGCAGAAACCTAGATCAATTTAATACCGCTACGCTTGTTAAAATAAAATCAATTACACATTTAAACTGCGATTTTTCGGACTGGGAGTCTGTCGAACTGTTAAGTGCCCTTGTTAACTTGCAAACCCTGAATATCCATGTTGCTAACGACTTCGAGAAGATGTATTCCGTGGCACTTTGCAGACTCCTAAGCACCTGCTCGTCCTGCGGTGTCATTGAGTGCCCAGATTGGCGCATTGAATTCCTCAAGAACGAGAATGCTCTAGGCCAAAACAAGAGAGTTAAAACTCTGAAAATTGAGAGCAAAGAAGTCAAACGAAAATCAGACATCTTTGAAGCCTTCAGTCACAGAGATTTAATTGAGATTGAGGAACTGGATGTTGCAGAATACTCGCATATAAGCGTTAAGGACATACTCACAGTGGCAGAGGTGCAACCGATCACAAAACTAAACATTTTATTGACCGATGCGAAGGACACTGAGAACCTGTCAGACCTGACTGAGCTCGAGGAGTTGGTCATAGGTGGCCCTTGGCAGGGTTCCCTGACAAAGCTCTTTGAGCAGCTGGCCACGAAGGCGTCACTTCAATCTCTGAAAATTAATTCAGAAGAGCTGTCAGGCGAGGAGCTAGTCCGAGTTTCCAGGATAAGATCATTGAGAAAACTAGATTTATGTGACTCTCCGCTTGAAGATTGCTCAGCACTGATGGAGCTAGCTAACTCGAATATTGAGGAACTGACGCTTGCGTCTCCGCGGTTTTCCCTAGGACCATTATTTTCCGCGTTTGCTGCAAGAACTACCAACGGACTTCGACATTTGACAATTAACGGAGCACAGCACCGTATTATTGATATCCTGGAGTTAGAGGAGCTCTCCAAAATGAAAGGCTTAAGGAGTTTACAATGCAGATGTTTATGCAATAATATTTCCTTGTTGCGGAACTTAAAGCACTTGGCGAAACTGGACATTGCACTGATTGTAGAAATTCCACAGGAACTTCCATTTTTGTCTGAACTTGGGAATCTGGAGTCCTTGACCTTGCTTTTGGATGGCTATAAAGACGTCTGTTCCTTATTAAATGCAAACAATGTCCTGGCCGATATAAAAAGTCTGAGGAAGCTTTGCCTGATTGTCTGCACGGATGTTGAGCTCACAAATGTCTACCGGGCTTTTGCCAGTAAAAGCGTGAAATTAACACATCTAACTACAGCGGTTGGATGTGTTGAAGAAGTAAGCGAAATAACGCGAATCAAGTCGTTGCAGAATTTAAAACTTTTCTTCAAACGAAGCGGAAACAAATTGACAAGCTTAGGCGAACTTCCAGAGCTCAAGTCCTTGAAAATTGCGAATTGGTACCATTTTGATGCCGCAAGGGACCGTGTGATATCCCTCTTGAAGTGCTGCAGAAATCTGGATCGCCTTTCAATTAACTTTCCAAACACTTTCCTAATTTCGCCTCTATGGTATATTTACGCACTTCTCAAATCTATAAGAGATCCCACTGTTCAAGGACCGTTAACTATCATTCTTACAAGGGTCCAAAACGATCTTCAGTTCTATGAAGAGTGCGATGTCCCGAAGATACATATAAGTGATCAATACCCAAAGGAGTTAAAAAAAAGTAAAAAATCACTCTGTCAGATGATACGTATTGAGAATGCATATTTAAGGGTTCTCTATTAATCAAAGGATATTCGGTTAAATAAAAGATTAAAGACTAAAGCCATTTAGGATATGTAACATAGCAAATTAAATATTATAAACATAATATGCTCAGATCCCTATACTCCCGAACTACGGCTCTTACTTAGCTTGTAGCTTGGCTCGTGAGTTATAGTAAGTAAAATGTTTGTTGGGTATGGACGTAAAGTCCTCGGAGTGGATCGAACCTTGATCCTTCTATCTTTAACCTTTGACTGGACAAACTTTCCATATTTGTCCCAGTGCCGTCTCACATTGAAATTTCTAAAAAAAAAAATATACCAATGGTCTAAAAAAGAGTGCTGTGTCGAGACCCTCCAATGCCCTACCTTAAAGTCGCATTGCTCCATTTGGAGGATTATATCTATGACTTGTTCCCCCTGTTAGATAGAGTGACTTCACGACATAAAATATTATCGAAAAGAGACTCACCCCTCTCGTTTGTTTTATTGCTTCCACACAGTGTGTGCGTTGCGTTGGCATCGCACCCGAGGATGAGCATCCTCTTGGTCTCCCCGACCCACTGCAACATCCTGATGCAGGCCTCAGGGGGTGCCATATATCCAGAGGCTATTAGTATGGCTCTCCCATCCGCCGCCTCGAATCTGGATCTAAGTTTGCTGAAATTGTGATAGAGGAGAGTTTTTATACCCTTGCAGGGTATTATAATTTCAGTCAGAAGTTTGCAACGCAGTGAAGGAGTCCTCTCCGAACTGTGAAGTAGTTCTTAGGCTGGGGTGAAGCTCAGTCACGCCAGGATCTCTTTACAGAAAATTTATAAAGATAGGACAATGGGTCTTCGATGAACGGTGGGCTGACGTGAGATTGAGGTTGTCAGCCACCGGGTTACCAAGCAGGAAAACTCTATTTTTGATATGAGCAAAATAGCGAGGGGGGATCCGCGGTAGCGCGTATTGGGTCTGGCTCATGGCACTCGTCGTGAGGAGACCGAGAGGGATCGATTACGGGACGTTTTCTAACCGTTAGGAACTATGCATCTGCCAGGTGGAATCTCAAACGGCACTCGCCGTGAAGGTCGTCACCCTGGATGGCAAGTTCTGCCGTCAGCACTCGCTGTCGGCCCAAGTTATGCGGCCGGCTGAGCCTGGCCCCGTACAAGTTTTCTGGATGTAAAAATATTTGTTCATCGTAATATGGGTGGGTTTCAGTATTTTAGTTAAATAAAAATTTAATCAAACTTCATTTTTCTATATATATTTTTTTTTTATTATTTATTTATTTTCTTTTAAATTTGTATTATAAATTTAGAAATTTTAGTTCCCCACAAATTTTTCCCAGTGTATTTCTATGTTTCTCGTATAAGTTTTCATATTTTATTCGCGAGGTTAGTTTTGTTACGAATTATTACGCAAAGTTTGAGGTTAGGGTTACCTGCTGGCGATACCGCATCGAGTCCCGCCGAGATTTGATTTGCACTTGGCCATGTTGGCCGAACTCCCTGGCATGCCACTCGTTGCGGTTTCACACACACCATTCACCAGTCTCACGTCACGCACACACACAAGCACCCGCCTGTTGGTTGCGCGCTCCGCCGCTGGTCCTGGGCCGGCACAAGTCCCTCGCTGCTCCGCTCCGGCTGGTCCGGCTGGTCTGCGTCAGCCGTCACTTGACGGCTGGGTTACTCCTCAGTTGGCTTCCTTGGAATTGGAGACCCGATGGCCTGCTGGTGGCTCCAACAAAACTCGCTGTTTGTTTACTTTAACTTTTTTTTTCTCCACGTGGAGTGGCAATCGCCAGCTCCGTCTCCCTTTACGTTCTTTTCACTAATCTCCTCTAACTTGCTCCATGTGAAGTGGCACTCGCCAGCTCCGTGGTTTAGGCAAAGATCCACGTCAGTCTCACTCCACGTCTTTTCCGCAACTATCCTGTTTTTCTCCACTGCCAAGTTCTGCTGGCCTCGCTTCGAAACTTCTAGAAGTTTTGAGCATCGCTTCCTCTCGTTCTTTCTTAGGGCAGGTGCCAATTTTTGGGGGTTAATCGCATGGCGTGATCGCGTCCTCTCTCGCTCTCGCCTGTTTACTTCTTTTTGGTCATGTGACCGCTGCTCGTGGTGAGTTTCGTAGATACGCCTGTGTGTGTGTGTCCGTGTGCGTTGAGCTTTCGGCTAGCGATGATAGTTCGCGGCGGCTTAGCTTAACTATCGTATAGGCTTGCAAAGCCTTAACTATTTATTTAACTAAATCTATTATTATCATCTGCTATTGCTTACATTATTATCTACTATTATTTACATCATTATTTACATGTTATTTTCCTATTGTTACATTATTATTCCCTATTATTTACATGGCTCATATTATTATGTATTATTTACATATTTTATATGTGGGGAGCCGGCAGGTTCCTCACAGAACCTATAAAGTATATATATAGTCTTGATCAGCATCATCAGCCAAGTCGATCTAGCCATGTCCGTCTGTCCATCTGTCCGTTTCTACGCAAACTAGTCCCTCAGTTTTAAAGCTATCTGAATGAAACTTTGCAGGTAGTCTTCTATATACTCTCACTACTACACAAGTCGGAACGGGCCAGATCGGACGACTATATCATATAGCTGCCATACAAACGATCCGTAAATTTGTAGAAAACACAATTAAAACTTCACTGTTTTTTAAGATATCTTGATCAAATCTCGGTTATAAGTTATATATAACATTCTAGATTTTCGGTTTTTATTATATAAGAATCGGACTACTATATCATACAGCTGCCATAGGAACGGTCGAAATATTTTTAGAAAAAAAAATTATAACTTTGTCAGTTTTCAATATAATTTCTTTTAATTTAAGATACAAGCATTTCATATTATTTCATAGCATTTCATAGAATTTCGTTTTAAATTTTATTAAAATATCATATAGCTGCCATACAAACAATCGGTAAATTTGGAAAAAATTACATTTTAATTCACATGTAAAAACGTAACAAAAAATGTAAAGCTGTAAAAATTTAATGAATGTGAAAGTAATTCATTTTATATTAGATAGGAATAGATTATTATTGATACAATTGGAATCTGCAAGGGTGTAGAAACTTCGGCGTTCCGAAGTTAGCTTCCTTTCTTGTTTTTCTTTATATTACGTTCCAGACAAAACAATAAATAAATTGCAAAAGCATCGACGATTAAAGTTGGAACCATTTATATTGTTTGTTTTTATATTTGAATTTTATTCATGTTGTATTCTATTTTATTTTGTAATTTCAAAATTGGCATTATGTTAGGAAATAGTATTATTATTATTAATTATTATTATTATTTAGTTATTAGTAGTAAAATTATAATGTTTTTAAGAAATTCGAAAGCTGTTAATTGTTTGTAGTGTAGAGTAGCAAAATGAAGTGTTCCCTCAGGCTATTAAGCGCTGAGGCAGGACCAACTAAAGGTTAGAAGGACGAACCATGACCTCTTGAACAGCAAGGGAGCTTTGGGGTGGATGTCAGCAGAAGGAGAATTATCCATTCACTGGCGATATTTTAGCTGTGTGTGTTTCTTCTATCCGGATTTTAGCTTGGAATTTATTATCATAGGTAAGCCGAGAGTCGAGCAAGAACATCACACAGAATCCCTCATCACCATTAAAGGAGTGTTAGCGTATCCTGGGTAGTGTTAGTCGTCTCCCTTAGTGTTGTGAGGGTTTCCCTTCTCCCCCACATTATCTGACAGAAGGCCAGATGCAGGATGCAGGATGCACTAGCCGATGATCCGCAGCTGCGTTCCCCCGCATCTCCTTAACAAACTTAACAAACAAGATTCGTAATTCGTTACAAAGTGCAGTGTGACGAAAAACATGGATTTTCGAGGTGAAGGTGAAAGTCTCTATTCAACGGATTCCCGGAATCATTCGATGACTTCTAAAGAGGCATCCGATCTAAGTTGGGATTGATAAGACCTATTTATAACGCAGACCACATTCTGAGTGACTGTATATAATTCCCAAGGAGAAGTACCTCAGCAACTTAGCAAACAGAGAAAACAATGTTTAAATGACAATCATTTTATTTTATTTATATTTTTTTATTTATTTATATATATTTTTTTTTATAACCAAAAAACTATTGCTGGTGAAGGAACCAAAGTGCAAAACACAGGTCGACAAAAAAACCTAGGATAATAAATGCGTTTAATTCTGAAATATCTTGGTCTGTACATTACTAATTTAAAAAGTGTCAAAACAAACCGCAATTTTCTTGAAATTAATCGAAACTTTTCTTTTTCAAACAAGCAATTTTCAGAATCCGTTTCCGTGCAAAAAAAGTTTGAATATTATCCACCTTTTGCACAAAATGATCGGTCGATTATTATTATTTATTACAAAATTTTCTATGTTTCATTATCCGCCTGACAAATAAAGATACAATAAAAACTGCAATTGTGCTCCCACATTTTTTTCATTAACACAACGTTTGCGGTATAATTATCTACTTTTTCGCCTAAAAGATGGTTCCGGCTTGCCTGGGGTCTCAGATAAGAAATAATCTTGGTAATACCCACCCAGTAAGACTTTCGATTTTGAAGTTTTCCTACAAGAGTGATGAATTCTTTTTCGTCTCGAAAGGAGGCTGAGTAACCTTCCATCTTTCGACATCTTCTGTTAGCATTATCCCCTTCCAAATGTCCCGAAATGTTCCTGAAAAAACCGATTCACGTCAGCGGCTTGTTGGGCTGATACCACATTATTTGGCACAACCCGAATTACATCTTCATTCGTCACAATCCGGATTTGATTTTCTTTCGTCACAATCCGCACTCGATTTTGATTTTCGATTTTGTTTAGAATCGCCTCAAGTTGGTTTTCTAGCCTAAACTGTACCGCAAGCAGACTTTCTTCCAGCTTAGCTTCCACTTTTTGCAGTTAACCTTCCAGCTTAGCTTCCACTTTTTACAGTTGGTCGTCCAGCTTAGCTTCCACTCCTTGTAGTTGACGATCAAGCGAGACTTGATCCACCAATCTGTCCAGCGTCGCTTTAATCTCATTGACATCATCCCGGGTGACCCCTCGGTCCTGGCCCTTGACTACTTGGTGGAGCAGGTGGCGCAGCTCATTTAGGCAGAAGCTATCACACTTGTTAAGATCCTGATCGTCCGCTAGACATACGTACTCCGGCCAAAGGTCCTCAGCCAAGGATCTACGACACAAAGTGAGGTAAATAACGAAGTTGGGCATCTTTAAAGTGGGAGAGTTTGGGAGTGTGGAAGGTGAAAGTCGTTGGTGAACTGATTTCCGAATTATTCAAAGACTTTCGAAGAGGCATCCGACTTTGGCTGAGATTATTGATAAGCGCTATTTATAAAGATTACGGCACTCTCGTGTGTATTTCTATAGATTTTGATGTATTAAAAGCAGATATCAACATAAATTATATGTGAGGTAGTATAGTGCATATGCAGAAAACAACAAAATCTAATCATCGATTAGGAAATTATTTTAAATTCTCTGAGTTTAGAAACCATTTAAATGAATCTTTGCAAATAGTCTACATTTTTTGGCAGGCAATACTTTGAGATCTTTTAAATACTTCAATTATTTGATTATGATCAGCCAGAAAGATGCATACCGAATTCCAGATCATATAACTCTTGGTCCTTGTATTTGTTACCCACAAAACCCAACCACAATCCCAATAAAACGAGTTGCACCTTCCGGTTTATATGGTTATTGTGTTTGGAAATAATGTTTATTGACGAATACTTTTACTTGCATTGTTTCATTTGCTTACTTTGTATCATTTTATACATGCAATTGTATGAAATTGTCATCCAACTTCACTTGTTCACTTGTTCAGTTGCTTATCCCTCCGATTTCGGCTATGGCAAAGTTTGTGTATATATCCATCTATATTGTATAATTTCTATCTGTTGTGTTTATAAGTAATATGTTCACGGGGCATTTAATCAGTACACACAACAATCAAAAGTGTTTTTTTTTTTCTTTTGGCGAAACGATGAGTTTCCCATTAATTTTGCATCTTAATCGTACGTTTTTTTTTCTCTATATGTGTGTCTTTATGTGCACTTTCCCAAGAAAAAAAAAATTTAAAAAAAAAAAGAAAAAGTGGCGATGCCACTTTCGCAGGACATCGATTATAATCGATAAATATCGATGTATTTCTGTCCGGAGAGTGCAAACTTCGAGCTCCCAATTCGCTGGAGATCGGGAGGGGATCCTTTTTCGATCCTTTTCCTCGATGCTTGCTTTAAAATTTGTCTAATTCGCCTTTGTGCGACGAACCCTCTCTTAACACCTAAGGGGATTAACCATACAATCTTCCCTCCGATATACCAGGGATCATATTCTATAGCTTCTTCTTAGTCGTTTCTACACATTTTCTTCGTTTGTTTTCGTTACTTTTACTCAAAATGTCCTTTTACGTGTGTGGGGAACATGGTGTCTCTCGGCCGCCTTTAATAATTTTGCTAATTTTTAATCAATTTCGCTTTGATAGTATTCTTATTTTTGAGACTTGGAAGATGTCAACAAAAAAGACAAGACGCAAAATGTCAAAATATATTCCAAAATATATATATGTGTGTATATGTCTTAATATGGGAGTATATATCCATAATATATATATATACGGGGCTTGGGACTTCATTTTTCGATAAATTTGAACTATTCAAAATAAATGCGACGAAAAATTTAATTTAGTTTACACTTCAAAATTTGTTGTTGTTTTTTTTTTACATAGATTTCATAATTGTTTTTGTGTTTTTAATTTTTTTATAGGGTATTTTTTATGTTTTCATTTTCAGCAAATGTTGCGCATATGTTTAGGGTTACATTTTCGTCAGGGAATGCTTTCCTACCGAGTGAATAATGGGTTAATGGGGGTGTTTTAGGGGGGGGCCTTTGTGTAAATATTTGAACTATGTTTTTTTTTTGTTTTTTGTTGTTGTTTTAATATATAAAAAATCGCATCGTTTGTGTGTTTTGTACTTTGTTAGAAATTCACGCAGATATGCTGAAAATTATCCAACCGAGTCCGAATCAATCAAGTCAACCAATCTAACCGAAATCCCATATCTGAACCAAAGTAATGCCCTTGCCAAGCCACCCACTAACCATATATCATCCAACATCAGTCCCTCGTTCTTTCGTCCTTCTCTTTCTCCCGAATTCATCTCATACTTGTCCTTCTTATCGATATCTCTCTCGTGTCTCGTGTCTCGTGTCTCCAGCTGTCTCTGCTGTCCTTCGCCTTAGCCTACTTCAATATTTGTTATCGTACATCGAACTTATTTATGCTTCCTAATGCTAACTATCGATTGCGATTTCGTTATCAATCTCGATATCGATTTCGCTCTCGACTTCGTCTTGGTTGTGTAGAGATAGATGGAAAGCTATGCAGATAGATAGATAATTAGATAGATTATAATATTTATAGGAGAAACTAAATGGAAACGGAAACGTATGTTTATATATATATATATAAATTGCACATAACTTGCTTTTTAGACTTAGCACTTAAATAACTACGACCAATACCTATGCACATCATATCCCGTTTAGGTGTTGGGGTTTTCTTTCTTTGATAAAAAGTTTCAATTTGGTCGATATTCCTCCTCTGGATGTGTGTGTGTGTGTGTGTGTTGTTGTTGTATGGAGGTTATACATTATATCATATAATTATATATATATCATTTACAATTCTTACTAGATTTCCACATACATTATTACATACATGTACTATATATACGAGTATGTACTTGTGTGTGTTTGCAATTGGCACATCATTACTCCAAAAAGTCGAACCAAATCAAAAATACTCTCATTCTCGTGTGTCTGTTTGTTAGAGTTGCAAAATGATCGATGTTTTCGATTATTTATCAGCTCTAAAGTGTATTGCACATGTTTGATGCCAGCAGGCGGCAGAAGAACTTAATAAACTATCGATATTTATCGATTTCAAACAATCAAAATAAAGAAATACACCAACGGTAATAAACTAATGGGAAAGTAAAATAAAACTTGGATTGTTTTTGTGCTCTCTTGTGTACCTGCGGGCATTTAGGCTATGAAATATCGATGTCTATCGATTTGAAATCGATTTTTTGCCAGCTCTTGCATGGGAGCCTTGGAACAACCAAAATATAAACTGAAACAATATAAATAATGAAGAAAAATAAAAAGACAAAACGAAATTAGTTAACTAAACCATTTACTAAACATTTATTGAAATCAAGTAGTTGTTGTTGGTGGTGTTGTTGTTGTTGTTGTTGTTGTGGTGTGAAATCAACTGAAAATTTTTCAACTTGCCTAAAACTAATTGCATTATAATTTGAATGTAAGTAGGTTGTTGGTAGGATCTCCACAAAAAAAAGGGAATTTAAATTATAAAGCAACGCAACTGTTAGTTGCTGTTGCTGCTTAACTAATCCAATCGTAAATCGTATAATGAATCGAAAACATAAGTCTTACTAACTAGTTCAATAGTGTGTGAGTAGGTGTAGTTGGTGTAGTAAATAGTTGAACAAAATTTTAATTCGAAAAATTATCGGTGAAGAATTTAAGTGTAGCACAAAAAAAAATATATATATATATTTATTAAACGATTTTCTATTAAGGCAAATCATGTTAAAGCGCCACCATAGTTCTCCTTCCTCCGCCGTCGCCGTCGCCTTCGTTTTAAAGTTAAACATAATATAAAGCTGCCAAAGCCAAGGGTGTTGTGTGTGTCGTGTGTGTGTGTGTGTGTGTTGCTTTTGGTGTGTTCTAAACGTAAATCTAATTTCTGCTTTAGTTCTACCAAAATTTGCCACCGCTTTGGCTTACAATTCTCTCAGCATCGAGCTTCCGTCGTGTGTGTCTGCCCGCTCCTTAAACTTCTAATTCTATATTCATCTCGCCTCATCGTCTCCTTCAAATCATATCCTTCATTCTTTTTGTGTGTTTTTGTTTTGTTTTTGAAGAAAAAAAAAATATATATATATATATATTCCACTAAATTCAATTTACGACTGAAACGTGAAAGGATTTTGTCGCCTCCGAAAGTTGAATCATTCCAATATATCCTTTTGGATTGGTTTTATGCGGTGTTTTATGGTGTATTGTGGTGTCTTGGTGTATTGTGTTGTTTTGATTTGTTGTGGTGTTGGTGTTGGTGTTGTGGTGTTGTCTGTCTCTGTTGTGGGGGGTCACTTAAAATTAATTTAACAGCTTATCGACTTTGTAGACGCGCTCTTCCGACCTCCGCTCCTGCCTGCCACCTCTCCTGCCTCAGCGGAAGAATGCCTCCGGGTCGTGTTATTATGCATTAATTCTAGATTAATATAAGCTTTAGTTGTGTGTTGTAGTTTCTCTGCTGCTGCTCATCATCATCATGATCGCCTTCTGTCCCACGGCCTGCCCCTCCTCGTTCCTCCTTGCTCTTTGTTGCTGCTGCGTAAACTAGTAAATGCTAAAAAAAATAGGATAAGGTCAGCGGCTTCTTAGGCCGCCGTGTCCACCTCCTCCACAATGTGGTTGGGCGAGACTTCGCTGGGCGGAGCTGCTGAGGCTGCCGCTGCAGTGGCTGTTGTTGCCGTCGTGGCCGTACCTCCTCCAGCCGCTCCACCGCTGCCGCCCGTTGTGTTGCTGCTGCTATTGCTGTTGCTGTTTGCATTGGTATTGCTGGCGGTATTGCTGCTGTTGGTGGGAGTCGTTGCCTGAGCCGGCACAGCGGCTGCTGATGTGGCCACTAGGGCGCTGACTCCGCTGTACTGTACAGCCGATGAGGTGGCGCCACTGGTGGTAGCGGGGGCTGCCGCATTGGGCATGGCATAGGGACCGCTCTTCAGCTTGCGAGCCTCGCGCTTCTGCTTGTGCTGCTGCATGACCAGCCGCAGCTGGTCCATCTTGGAGCGTGTCTTCATGTTGGCCAGCTCCACGGTGCACTTCTGGCACATGTGCTCCCGCTCCCGCTCCCGCTCGCGCTCCTGTCCCTCGTCGCGGCGATAACGGCAGCTGCAGGAGCCGACCGACTGACTGGCTGCCTCGGCCGGGCAGCAACTGTGCGATGACTTGGATCCGGTCGAAGCCTTCGAGCCGGCGGCGGCTGACGAGGTGTTTGAGGCGGAGGAGGATGATGAGGGGGAGAAGTAGCCCTGGAAGTCGTGGAAGGAGCAATTGCATCCGCCGCTTGTCGCCGATTGCTGCTGCTGCTGCTGTTGTTGCTGGGCCCGGCTGCTGCACTTGGCGCAGTTGTGATGCCGCGAGGAGTACTGTAGGGAAAGGGGACGACATAGATCGTTAGCCTGGATTGGGACTTGGTAATATCACCTCACTCACCATTTTGCTGCGCGACCCGTGATGCATTCCGTTGCTGGTGGCCGCCGTCGGGGAGGATCCACTGCTGCCGTTGCCCGTACCCGAGGCCGAGTTGGAGCCAGCTGCCGCCGATCCGGCGGTGCTTGGCGCCTCGAAGCTAATGCGGGCACCGCGCCCATATTGCGGCGTGGCGCTCAGCAGGTCATTCAGGATGTGGATCACCGTGGAGATGTCGCGCTTGGGACGACCAAAGCGGTCCTGCAGCGCCGGATTCAAGGTGCCGGAGAAGGTGCCCGAGTAGATGCCTTTGCCGTGGTTTTTCATCGATTCGATTACGGCACCGGAACCGCCCTTGCGCGGTGTCTCCTCGCCGCCGGCACCACCTCCGCTGCCGGAGCTGGAGGAGCCACTGCTGCTGCCGCCGGAGCTACTGCTGCCGCTGCTACTGCTACCCACGACACTGGCAGCGCCGGACAGGTCGATCTTGTTGGTGAACACCTCCTTGGAGAGCTTGCGCAGCGTCTGGGTGAGGTTGCGCGAGGCCTCGGCCAGGTTTCGGGTGTCCGAGACGCCCAGCGAGGAGTCCTCGGGCTCAGCGGCAGAGGCGGTCAGCAGAGGTGGCAATGAAGCGCCCGCTGTTGCTGCTCCGGTTGTGGATCCACTAGTGGCAGCACGTGTTCCAGCACCTGCTGCTCCTGTTGCCCCTGACGCCTGATCTAGCTTGCGACGCGAAGAGGAGCCAGCGGACGACGATGTACCCGAAGACGAGGAAGCGCCAAAGTTCGGTCCACTGCCCGAGGAGTGGTTCACGGCACAGGCGTGCTGGTAAAAGTGGCTGCTGCCGCTGCCACCGCTGCTGCTGCTGCTGCTGCTGCTGCTGCCGTGACCATGTCCGTGCCCGTGCCCGTGTCCATGGCCATGGTAATGACGATGCTTGGTCCTGGTGATTCTGTTGTTGCCGGTCTTGTGCAGCATCGAGTTCCCCGAGAAGGTGACGCCCGCGCCCGGCGCAATGGAACGAGCGGCATAGCCGGCGTTCACTCCATTGCAACTCGACTCGGGGCACTTGCCGGCGGCCGTGCTGCCGCCTGGTCCGGATCTGGCCAGCGGTGTGCCAACGCCGGCGGTGGACACCAGCGGAGCCAGCGGCGGGGCCACCGACGACGGCGTGGGCAAGCGCGTGCACAGACACGAGGTCAGCTTGGCGGCAATGGGATCCTGCTGGCAACCGCCAGCGGTACAGGCTCCACTGGCAGACGCCGACGAGGACGAGGACGAGCTGGAGCTGCAGCTGCAGCCGGAACTGGAGCTGGAGCTGGAGCTGGTGGCGGCACTCGAACTGGCGCCGGCAGCCGTCGTGGGCAGGGGAATGTTTTTAATGGCCGTCATCTGGATGGGGCTGGACACGAGATTCGACAGCGACTTGATGGGCGATTGCTCGAGCACAGCCTTGCCGGGACTCGAGCCGGCGCTGCCGGAGCTGGTCGCGGAGTTACGGGGAGCCGTGCCAGTCGAGTCCTTTAGTGCGAATTCCTTGAATATTTTCAGAATGTCGCCCGTGACCAGCGGCTTGGTGAGATCGGGCCCCCCGTTGAGCGTTGTGCTTGAGCTCTGGACCGGGCCACTGCCGGAGCTGGAGGTGGAGTTGCTGTTGCCGTTGCTGTTGCTGGAGGAGCCTTTACCCGAGGAGCCTGGATCTCCGTACATTTTGCGGAGCGAGTGACAGACTATGCCACCGCCGCTGCCGGCTGCCACAGCCGAGGCATTGTGATGATGATGGTGATGGTGGTGATGATGATGATGGTGATGGTGGCCATGACCGTGTCCATGGCTGTGACTGTGCCCATGCCCATGGCTATGGCCATGTCCGTGCCAAGAGCAGTGATGCAGACTCGGATGCTGGTGGCTGTGAACGTGTCCATGGCCGATCTTTCCCGAAGAACGATGTCCGGAGTAGCGGGCTCTCGAAGACAACGATGACGATGATGATGACGAAGATGACGACGACGACGACGAGGAGGAAGAGGAGGAAGAGGATGTGGTGGTGTTACCACTGCCGCTTACGGCTAGCACCGCTGCCGCCGAGGAGGAGGACGCGGCGGACGACGATGATGAAGAAGATGCGGTGGCCGAACAACCAGTGCCAGCTGGCAGTGAGGATGAGGCAACCGATGAGGATGAGGAGCCAGCCGCTGTGCCGGTGGTGATGCTGCTGCTGCTGCTGCTGCTGTTGGAGCCACCGGTGGCCGTGGCCACTGTGGTGCCGCCGCCGCCGCCGCCACCCGCCGGATTCACTGTGCTCAGCTGCAGCTGAATGAGCATCATGTGGTCGCCGAGGCGCATGCTCAGGTTGAGCGGAGTCTTGCCGCTGAGGAAGTCATTAACCTGCGAGTCGTTAAGCGATTCCAGCGCTTGCATAACGGTGTTCTCCGGACGCTGAGCCTGCAAGTAAGAATAAAGAGAACAAGTTAAAGATCGGTTTTAACTAGACTATAAATTAATATATTTTTTATTTTATTTTATTTGATAGTTTTCTTTTCAATGATTTTCGTGGCTTAAACGAATTAATTGTTGTTTATTTTTAAGTTAAAATATCAATGTTTTATTTGTATATCGATAATTTAACGTTACAAATTAAGTGAGCAAAATTTTCATTCTGTTTTATATATCGAACATAAAATACACAAAAGAGAAATATTATTGAAAAAAATGTTGTTTTTTTTTAAGTTTATAATATTAATATTAAATGATATATTTTCGATATATTAATCGATAACTTGACTTTAGGAAATAAGTCACATAAATCTATATATAACCGACGCAATTGTAACAACAGAAAAATCAATAAAATAGTTGATAATTCCGGTACTTCAGCATTCAATGTGACACTTTTCGATATTTCAGTGTTTTCTTGTGATGTAATACTTTACAATTTTATCGATAACTTGACTTTACGAAATAAGTAACATCAAAGACGGTTAAGCAGATATTGAAGTGTCTTTGGTGACATAAATCTATAAAAATGTTTGATATTTAAGCCTGATATATTTGTAATAAGAGAAAAATCAATAAAATAGTTGATAATATCGATATTTCATCATTAAATGCGATATTTTTCGATATTTCACAGTGTATATTATTTTCTTGCGAAGTGATATTTGATAATTTTATCGATTATATTCATAAACATTCCTTTTGTTAATTTCGATAACAAAATGCACCTGAAAGGAAGGCATTCCTATGACTCTTGCATAAGTGCGAAATGCCGCATTCCAACCAGATGCTTTCAGTTCGATACAAAACGATTATCGCCTTAACTATTTACAGGCCTCCCTGTACCCCCCTCTTTCAGCATTCGAAAGCCTCCCCTTTTCAGAACTTATTATTATTATTATTATTATTGTATCTCCATTGTACGTGATTCAATGCGTCGCCTTTGTGTTCCGATCAAATATTTGCAAAAACCCAGGCACCCAAGTCAACGCCTCGATTGCGTCAGAGGAGGGAACTAGCAAAGGGATTGGGAGGAAAAGGGTTCCCCTGCAATAAACTAAACTGCAAAAGGGGCGAAGCAAGAATGCAAGTGCAAATGCAAGTGCAAGTGCAAGTGAATTGTGCGAAATGAGAGCAGCTAAATAACAGGCAACAAAAGAAAACAAAGGCAATACATAAGCATATACTGCGACTCAGTTCGAAGCTTGATTTTTGTTTTTAGAGGTCTGGGTCTGGGTTAATTAATCATTTCCATTGCATATGCAAGCACCGAAACAGCATCGGTCAGCACAAAAGTATCTTAAATGTATTAAATCTGTATACAAAGAATATTATTTTGGGTATTTTTATACATAAATGTTAAAAAGTTTTAATTGTAAACTAGAGATGTATATTAAAAGGGAGACAAAAATTGTATCAACTCAATATAAAGCGAAAATATTGTAAACTTTGTTATATCGAAATTAGACTTTAAAATAACGAAACTCTAAACTCGATACCTATAATCCGAAAAAGGATGTATATTAAAAGGGAATCCAAAAATGGTATGTCCACAAAAAGTCTCATCTTAATAGATATCGAAAACCTTGCAAACTTTGTTCTATCGAAATTGTAAATATCGCATTTGACTTTAAAAAATCGATAACTATAAACTCGATACCTATAATCCGAAAAAGGATGTATATTAAAAGGGAATCCAAAAAATGTTATGTCCACAAAACTATTAACACAATACATATCGAAAATATTGTAAACTTTGTTCTATCGAAATTGTAAATATCGAAAAATATCGCATTTTAAATTAAAATAGCGATAGCTATAAGCTAGGGATTTATATAAAAAGAAAAAAAATACGAAAAATATAGCTCCCGTTATATTATATCGAAAAAATATCTTTAACTTTGTTATATCACATTTAAAACTTTGATAAAAAATTACCTTAAAAATTATGTAACATTTATTAAACTTTTCTTTTTCCGAGTATATTGATTGAATATGTATAACAAAGCATTGATTTATCGCACCTAGATCGAAACTTTTGCGTCTAATATCGATGCAGTATCAATTAATCGATATATTTTATACAACAATTATAACAACAATTTAAAGTATTTCCTTAAAATCAAAAACATTGATCAACTCAACTTTTAAAGATTATAATGTGAGTATTTTTGCGACCTCTGCTGTCATCTTTGCGGTCAGTGGAAGTGGAGTGAGTAAGAGAGTGCGACAGGCATACCGTATGAGGGGCGGGGACAGGAGGTCATGTTTTTTAATTTTTTATTGACTCTGCTCTGACACAGTGACCCAATAATATTCAAATGAAGCTCGCCTCTGTTTTGAGCATCCATCGGCTTCAGTTGAGATGAGGCCGAATCATCATCATCATCATCATCATCATCATTCATGCCCACTTTCCCTTTGCCATTTGACGCAGCGTGAACCTTATGCAACAATGAAGTTTCCCCCCCAAAAAAAAAAAAAAAAAAAAAAATAATAAATAAGATACAAAAAGCGGCAAGCTCGGCCTAGCAACAAACCGAAAAAGAGATACATGTGTGTTACATACGAAATATATATATATATATCCGAAGAAATGGAGGTAACAAAGCACGGCAGTTTTTGGAGTCGAGCCTATTTGGTGACGTTGTTGTTACTGGACTTGGATGGATGTGGCGGCTGTGGCTGTTAAGTGTACCAAGGTCAACTGACGTCGCACACGCAGCTTACGTCATCACCATGGCAGTGCCAGTCGCAGCGAAATCGAAATTTTCAAATTTGAAACCAAGAGCAACACCAAAATCAGCAGCAAAAGCAACAGCAGCAGCAGCAGCAGCAGCAGCAACAAAGGCCGTCAATGCTGTAATTTATTAACTTTGTGCAAATTGACTCGAGTTGTTTTTGTTTTTCCTCTTATTTTTATTTATTTATTTTTTTTGGCAGGGAAAATGCCTTTTGGTCAACCGGTTTTCGGTGGCTTGAAACTCAAGTAACAAATACATCAAAATCGAAGCCCTAGATTCCGTAAAGTTAAGCGAAAAATAAGGTTTACAAATACCTTTTTAATATCTCTTTTTTAATGTACTATCAAAATGTATTGTGACATTGTATTTTTTTGTAATTATTATTAACAATTAAATAAATAATAAATAATTACTTGATCACTTTATATATCTGCAATTAATTAAATTTATTTAAAGGAGTTTTAAATAGAAAATATTTCAGAACACAATAAATAAGTGTTAATCATTTTCTTTATGAATTCTTGAGAAACTTTTATAGAAATTTTAATTTTAATAAATTTTGATTTTAATAAATTTTAATTTTAATAAATTTCTATTTAAAATCCTCTTAATAAATTAAAATTTATTAAAATTACGTTTTATTATTCAAAGGATTTTAAATAGAAAATATTTTCAAAAAAAAAAAATAATAATTGTTAATCTTTTTCTCTATAAAAATTCCAAAAAAAAACTTTCATACAAATTTTAATTTTTATAAACTTTAATAAATTTTAATTTTAATAAATTTTAATTTTAATAAATTTCAATTTTAATAAATTTTAATTTTAATCAATTTTAGTTTTAATCAAATTGAATTTTAATGAATTTGAATTCATTAAAAGGGTTTCAAATAGAAAATATTTCTAAACGGAAAAAAATAATAGTTCATCATTTTCTCTTTTGAAATTCTAATGAAACTTTTATAAATAATTAAATAAATAATTAAAAATATGTTAAACTAAACACCATCCTCCCTAATTTTTTTTTTTTACTTCTTACGTAGCGGTAACAATGAACAACGCTACGTCAGTACGTAACACAAAGAGTGAAAAAAATAATAATTTGTACATTTTGGGGACAAAGCAATTTTTTGCGTTAGTTTTGCGCGTTTTGCGCTATCTTTCCATATATCTGTGTGCCTTGTGTGTGTGTGTGTGTGCTTGTTTGCTGACCATGAAATTATTTTTATTGCGTAGCTTTTTCAATGGAAGTTTCGCCTGCCCCACTCCCCACCCTCCCCCCAACTTGCACATTAAACAAAAAATACAACAAAACACTTCAGAATGTGTAACAAATTAAATTGGCCAAACTGAGCGCTGTGTGTGCCGCCTGGCGCTGCTTGCTCTTTGATAAGGAAACAACGCCCCCGCTCCTCCTGCCCCCCAATCCGAATCCCCAGGCGACGGCGACCACTTGTATATTAGTTGGCACTTTAGCTGGACTTTTTTTCTGCTTTTTTTTCTGTTTTTTTTTTTTTTGTATATTTATATTTATATGTATTTTATAGTGGCCGGCGGGACAAAGACAAAGCCAAAGACAAAGACCGGCGCCAGCGGCAGCGATGACGCCCTGTTTGCCTCCATTATCGGGGATCTGTACAGTTTGGCAGTCAGTGGTGGTGGAGGGGGCGACCACGTAACCCGGTTTATAAGCCCTATAAAATTTAGCCAACCTTTTGTCATATATTTCTGCTGTATTTCCCCTTGACTTTACACATTTCATTTAACCAAAAGCAATACTTTGTCTTTCCCTAAACTGCAATGTCAAAGATGATGTGAAAGTTAAGGCTGGAAATATCACGAAACATATATTTTTTCCATAAGAATATTCAGTTTGTTGTGTTTCCTAACTCAAAAATGATATATTTATCATTGGAAACTGATAGATTATCTTTCATCAAAGATGATGCCAATGTTAGGGCAGTAAATATCACGAAACTTATATTTTTTCCATAAGAATATTCAGTTTGTTGAGTTTCCTAACTCAAAGATGATATATTTATCATTGGAAACGGAACTGATAGATTATCTTTCATCAAAGATGATGCAAATGTTAGGGCAGTAAATATCCCAAAATTTATATTCTTTCAATGAGAATATTCAGTTTGTTGAGTTTCCTAACTCAAAGATGATATATTTATCATTGGAAACGGAACTCTGATAGATTATCTTTCATCAAAGATGATGCAAAAGTTAAGGTAGCAAATATCCCAAAAGTTATATTCTTTCCATTAAAATATTAAGTCTGTTTAGTTTCTTAACTCAAAGATGATATATTAATTTTTGGAAATGGAACTTTGGATTAGAACGGAATTCTTTGATTTACACTGATAAAAGTTCAAGACTTTTGGTAATTTTTCAAGAGTTTTGGTTACAAAAGTAGCGCAAGAATATTTTGGTCTTCTTTTGAAACTTTTTTTTTTTGTTCTTTTTTTAAGTTGATTTTGTTTTAAATGAAGCTTAATTTATATCTTCTAATTCCAGAATTTTAAGTCTTATATTAAGACTTGGTTTTATATCAAGATGTTAATTTAAGAATGCACAAAATCTTGAAAGAAGATTCTATTTTTTTGATTAGTGAACTCAAAGGTGTTGTATTTATCTTTGAAAACGGAACTGATAGATTATCTTTCTGAGTAAGCTGAATTCTTCGATTTGTTTTATATAATTGTAACTATAGCGCCTGGTTAAATATTTATTTAGTTTTGTTTAAACAAAATTGCATTCATGAAATCGAGAGAGAGAACAGCTAAAGCAAGTGATTTCCTTAGCCAATTATTACTCATGCCCAACGGCAATTAAAGCGAAACTAATAATAGCAATTTGTAAATGGCAAAAGCAGCTCTGGAATTGCCAATCGATTCCGCAGAAATGATAAATATAAATGAGCAATGTCTGCTATATATATATAATTTTTTGTTATTTTTTTGCGAAGGGGAAAAGGTAAATCACATTCGAATCAGTCAGCGGAATAATGAAGTCAATGGAATGCCAATCGCAATAGACATTTCAAGATGGTTCACTGATCGAAGAATGCAAATTAGTTATCGAAATTGTTATCGATCATCAGTCATCTGTATCAACAACATTTTTGCAGTCGTTTAAACTATTGTTAGATTACAAGAATTACGTTTGGAATGCACAAGTCTTGATCGAAGAGCTGCCTAGTATCGGTGCTATCGTTATCGGCACTCTAGGGTACAGTCATCGATTAGTTATCATCATCACGAGGCGAAATTGTTATCGATCATGAGTGTTATCAACAACATTCTTGCACACATTTAAACTATTGTTAGATCACAAGAATTTGTTTTGGAATGCACAAATCGTGCATATCGGTGCTATCGTTATCGGTATTGTAGGGTACAGTCATCGATTAGTTATCATCATCACGAGGCGAAATTGTTATCGATTATCGGTGTTATCAACAACATTCTTGCACCCATTTAAACTATTGTTAGATCACAAGAATTTCTTTTGGAATGCACAAATCGTGATCGAAGGCAGCTCTAGTATCGGTGCTATTGTTATCGACATTACAGGGTTTAGTCATCGATTTTTTACCGAAATCACGAGGCGAAATTGTTATCGTTTATCAGTGTTATTAACAACATTCTTGCACCCATTTAAACTATTGTTAGATCACAAGAATTTGTTTTGGAATGCACAAATCGTGCATATCGGTGCTATCGTTATCGGTAATGTAGGGTACAGTCATCGATTAGTTAGCATCATCACGAGGCGAAATTGTTATCGATTATCGGTGTTATTAACAACATTCTTGCACACATTTAAACTATTGTTAGATCACAAGAATTTGATTTGGAATGCTTAAGTCGCGCTCGAAGGCAGCTCTAGTATCGGTGCTATCGTTATCGACATTACAGGGTTTAGTCATCGATTTTTTATCGAAATCACGAGGTGAAATTGTAATCGTTTATCAGTGTTATTAACAACATTCTTGCACCCATTTAAACTATTGTTAGATCACAAGAATTTGTTTTGGAATGCACAAATCGTGCATATCGGTGCTATCGTTATCGGTATTGTAGGGTACAGTCATCGATTAGTTAGCATCATCACGAGGCGAAATTGTTATCGATTATCGGTGTTATTAACAACATTCTTGCACACATTTAAACTATTGTTAGATCACAAGAATTTGATTTGGAATGCTTAAGTCGCGCTCGAAGGCAGCTCTAGTATCGGTGCTATCGTTATCGACATTACAGGGTTTAGTCATCGATTTTTTATCGAAATCACGAGGTGAAATTGTAATCGTTTATCAGTGTTATTAACAACATTCTTGCACCCATTTAAACTATTGTTAGATCACAAGAATTTGTTTTGGAATGCACAAATCGTGCATATCGGTGCTATCGT